>SRPT01000943.1:0-11274 GCA_018360205.1 Claviceps digitariae
AGCTATTAACCCTGCTCTTATGTATCCTAAATGTACTGGTGCGAAGTGGATTCCGTGACCTGGGTGGCGCCTTATGACTGTCAAAGGGATGGAGGAGGATAATGGCAGTTGCGTTTGGTCCTTGGTCCAGCCTGGTCCAGCCTGGTCTGGTGCGTCTGGTGCGTCTGGTGCTAGCGGCGACCTCTAGGGCCTCTAGCGGCAGGGGGGCGTTTTACTCCAGAATCCGGACCAGACTCCAGACTCCAGGAGGCTCAGTGCTCAGTGCTCAGTGCTCGATTCCCCACCCGTCCCCGCCAGCCCGCCCTGTCCACCGTTTTTTTTTTCCCCTTCTTTTCGGCCTTGGTGTGGAGGGAGGCACCAGACAGGCTACTACTGCCTACTCCACGATGGAGGGACCGTCCGAGACTCGGGTACTGGACTGTCGGTGTCTAACCAGGTAAAACGAGGTCGGCAGGGATGTGTCGCCGCGGAAGGCAGGTGTGAGGGCAGGCTCAGCGTCCATTCTCCGGATGACCCAGCAAAAAAAAAAAAAAAAAAGTCAAGAGAAAGAAAGAGACAGTGCGTGCTCCACGGTTCGCTGAGCGAGTCTGCACGTGGCGTCTGGTGCCAAGATGAGCCCTGGCACACTGTGCTGGCCGGCTGGGGCGGGGACAGCAGCAGAACAGCATTGACGAACGCTGACCAAAGACTGGCTGGACTTTACCAGGCAGTTTCAGCGTCTGAATGAATGTGCGTCTCCGACTCCTGGGTGAGGCATCTGCCGGCCAGCTGGACCAATCATGTTGGTGGCAAGTGCTTCCTCGAGTGTTCCTGCCGCCATTGTCCAACCATGTCCCCTCCGTTGCCACGCTGGCGCTCCACTGTCCAGTCCGGTTGGTGCCAGCGGGTTGCAACGCACCAGCCATGGCAGGACCGCGGTGAAGACGAGAAGGACGAACAAGAAGAAGAAGACGAAGGAGGAGCCAGGAGCACCAAGCACAAAGTACGGAGCACCAAGCACAAAAAGTGCGAAGAGAAGCACAAAGTACTATCTCGACATGTTCCAACATCCAACACCATGCACTCGCATCACGATACGCACCTGGGCTGGGGCGTCTCGAAGAGGAACTTGAGCCGATGACTGCGTGCTGGCATCCCTCCCTCGCCCCATCCCACGCCAGCCGCGCCGCCGAAACGACGTCGACGGTGTCAGACCGAGGGGACAGACGAGGGAGACGGGCGGAGACGGGGGAGACGACCAGACCAGACTGAACTCTGGAGTTGCTGGACGCGTCGCATCTCGTGGTTAAGCGGCCGGATTGAGGCGCTGGCCTTTTCTGCGCCGGGGGCCATGATGGCACGATGCCACGATGCCGTGATGCCATGATGCCATCCCTGCAATTTTAGCAGCCATGCCATCACGTCGAGTGGCTGCGGCTCAGCAGTTTCGTCCGCAGCTTAGTCGCTTGACCGCTTGGTCGTCTGGTCGCTTGGTCGGAGAGTTTGAAACTCGCCAACGCGGACGTGCACCCACTTGCCGCCGCTCACTGACTTTGATGTCCTGGTGCCACCAACAGACCAAAAAAAGAAGTTGAACAAAAATACAGTCAAAAAAAAAATTGCTTTTCCTCCACCTCGTCGTTGCTTAGGCTTGTCACTTTGGTCTTGTTTGCTCCGTCTCAGCTTCTCCGGCATGTGAAAGATGGGGAGCGGGCGACCGCAGCCTTGTTCCGCCATCCGAGCAGCACGCACCAGCAGCCGGACGCCATCATCAGAAACTGGGTCCAGCTGCAGCAGCAAACAAGACGTCGATGAATCGCTGAATATTCAACTGGGAAAGCCGTTGTATGATCTCATGATCCTTCAAAACAGACGCAGAGGGGATGGCTTGGAAGAAGCAATTGACCTCATTTCTCTTTATTCCTACTGCCATGCACGAACATATGGAGGAGTAGGTACATATGCAGCTGGAAGGGGGGAAGAGGCGCTTGCTTGGATAATATCACTGTCGTGGATATATTCATGCTTTACATCCACCTTACTCGCCATGTCAGCAACGACAAAGCTGCCATGGATAGGGTTTCCAAATCGAGGACAGCCCGTCGTTTGCGAAGCATGGCCCCTCGACAATGCCGTGTATGGCTGAATCTTCGCTGCCTCACGGCGGCTGAAAGATTTTCACCATGATGCGGTTTCGCTCGCGACACTGCAACATGGGCATCCAAGCGATTGTGTTTCGGATGCTATGCTGTCACGAGACGGTGTCGTTTTCTTATCAGCTTCCCAGAGTCCAAACCAAACATACATATGTACATGTACTCCTGTTCTTTACAGCTCAGGGTCTGCGCTCATGCGTGTAAGATGCATTAACCACATGCTTCCGGGTCAGCCCTTTTCTATGGTTCTACGGCTCCCCCCATATCGAGCTGTTCCGAAGAAGGGCGGGCGGTGCATTCTGACATGGTAACACAACACGGGACAAGTGACGTCGTAGACCGGGCACATCCTTGAAAGACATAAAATGGTCACCCTTCTGCATTATCAGATGAAGCCTGCTGGACTGTGAGGAAAATGTGCATATCTAGTTCTTCACTTTTGGTCCTTGGCACCAGAGTGGTGTGTGTGCCATATGTACATACACAATGCAGTAGTAGACGTAGAATGGCGGAGCAAGGGTCCCCATTCCAGCCAGGCATGAAGGCGGGAAAAGAAAAAAGAAGGGAAAGGGGAAAATAAATTGGCTTTTCCTTTTCAAGGCCCCATGCATTATTCCGTGTGCTATTCAGGACATCATGGCCATGGGATCCACGCGGCGCGACTTTTGCCAAATATGAAACGTCGTCAAGCTGTGCGATGCGGCCCGACAAGCGCGGCGGTTCCCTCGTCACCATTTCCACTATTTTTTTATGCGTGTTATTTTTCTGCACCAACGTCTTATCAACTATCAACCGACTGTTTTATATACATTATCATGGACTACCTGTAGGGTTTCCGGGAATGCACATCAAATCGGCTAGACGCGAACACACGATGGGCAAGTAATCTGGATTGGACTGGACTCGAGCGGTGCATGTGCCCATTTTCGAGTCATTTCCACAGCTTGGCAAGCTGCGAAAAGGGTTGCCGCAATCGATGTATCCCTTGATCCCTTGGAGCCTCGAATCACACAGTAGGGGTTTTCGGCTCGGTTCGGTTCCATGTTCTGCTGCGCATACTTCCCAAGTGTATGTTCATATCACAGGACCCGGACATGGCTGGGCTTGGCGACTGCAAAGCCCTCGTCGAAAGGATTGAGGCGGGGACCATTGTCTTCCATCTCATGGCGCTCTCCTCTCGTATCGTCTTCCGTTTCTGTGTGCGTGTGTGTGTCTGCCACCCGACACCCTTCAAAATATGGGGTGGCACCCCCCTTCCCTTTTTTTTTCTGTCCCCTTTTCTGACCCCCCGAGATCCGATAGGTTGCAGACCACCCACAAGGGTGAAACGGGGGGCGTTTCGACATTCATGGTGAACGAGTTGAGCTGACTGGCGGCTGATGATGAGGGAGGACAGGATAAAAAAAAAAACACAAGCAGAGAATATACGAGGGAAGAGGAAAAGCGGTTATGGGAGGAAGAAGGGCGGGGGGCACATGAATGCCCCGAGACTGATGCTCGAAACCACCAATTTTAGAATATGGATTGTTAAAACGGGGGCAAAAGGGTTCTCCCGACTTGTCAGCGATGCCAGGCGTGATGCCGCAAAAGGCTTGATCTCTGCGGTCGTTGTCTGTCGATACCCAGACACGCGGACTGCTTACACGTCCTTTTATTTTTAACCCCCTTTTTTATTCACATTTTTTCACTTTTTCTTCTCTTCCGCTTTTCATTTTCCTTTGTTTGTCTTCAGCCACTGACCCCCTCCTGGTTTCAGTTCTGACCGCCACCCGCCCGCACGGCGTCTAAGCTAGCACGCCTCATTGCCGCAGGCTTGAATAGGCCGGTGCCAGGTTTCTTTTTTTTTTTTTGGGTCTGTTTTCTTCTGCTTACGTAGGATGTGAAATGTGAATGCCCTTTCGCTGCACGTGTGCAAGAATGGCACAGTGCAAATTACCAGGTTCTGAAACTGGTTATTCCCAAGAGGAAAAATAGTGAGTCCGTTTCTAGAAGCAAAAACCCAACCCAATCTCAACAAATGGGACGTTGACTGGTTCATCATGGTGATTTGTATTTTCTTTTTCTCTCATCATAAAAAGGGCTTGTTTGAGAGCGAGACGCGGTGTTTCAGGACTGTGCATAGTAAAGCCGTTGTTGTTGTTGGTAGTCGGGTCGTTGGGCAGTTGGTTGCAATCTGCTCCATAATCTGTCCCATGATGTCATGTGCTTTTCCAATGAAACCATATCCGCTGAAAAAGAAAAGAAGAAAAAACAAATAAAGGAACGAGAAGGAAAACAGAAGAAAAGGCAAATACTCGAAAAGGGCCAAGAAAAACATGTACTCGCAAAGCAGACTCGAGCTCATGCCGCCGGTCGTAGTAATAGGATCGTGGCGGAGGAAGTCTCCCCCTCACATGACACATTTTTAAAAAACTCCCACCGCCAGGCCAAGATCACGAAAGTCCGTAAAAAACAAAAACACCCATCAGTCTTATCTTATTCCCTCCCCATGCCAAATGGAGGGCCCTTGCGGCGGTCATCTAGATTTCGTCCCCCCCCCCCCCCCCCCCCCTTCTTCCCACAAAGCTTGCTGCACCCCATGTTGCGACGCACTGTCCGCTTGATGCTTGTTTGACGGCCCCGTGTTTCAAAAAGCACACACATGTACATACATATATACACCCACTGTATGTATGTACACCATCAAAATATCTCCAACGGCGGCCGGGATGGTTGTTTCCAATCCCCGGACCGCGGGGTGTGGAGGAGAAACACTAGAGATCAAACTTCGTATTAATAGAACAGCGGGAGCCACCTCGATGGGCTCTGCCTGGCCGATCCCGTCGCCCAACGTTGTCGTCACTTTCGGAGGTTAGGTCTACACACCACCTGAAACGTGGTTCTCGGCAACGGGCAAAAGGCAACGGGCAACGGGACAAAAAGTAAAGACTACGGAGGCACATGAGGATGCCTCGGCGCGACGCTACGCATCTGCCGCTTCCGAGGCATGACGCTAGAGGATAGAGGATAGAGCAAGGGGATAGAATGAATGAAGACTGAGCAAGATGAAAAAGAAATATAATAACAATTATCATTATGATTATAACAATATCAATCCTGGGGCTCCGGCCACCCCACAACTGACCCAGATGGACGATCCAGGCTCCCGGGTATTTTGTCAACAAAAGTAATGACCGTCAAGGTATCATTCTCATCACGTTTTGGTTTGTTGTGCGTCACCCAGCGCTGAATTCTGCCTCGGATACATGCTCATACATCACTCTGCATCATCGGCCGTCTGATGGTACGGCAAGGCTGGTCTGGTGTTGGGGATTCAGCAGCTGCCAGCGCATATCCTTCCACTATCTGCTTCGTTGTTGATGTAGCCACATGGAACAATGGGAGGTTCATGTTGAAGCAGCGAGGCGAGCAGCGAGGCAAGCATCTCGGGTCGCGGCATCCCATGGTACGTGCTTCGTTCGAAATTGTCGTGTGTGACTCCATGTTTGGTCTCAGGAGTCAAGAGTTGCGTCAACGACGGATATGAGACGCCTGCCTAGATGCATTCCTAGTATAATCGTCCCTGATAATGAACCACGCATCCTCATCCACCGGACAGTGAAGACTCGGCATGTATATGCATAAAGTATCGTATCGTAAGTATGTACATATGTATGTACACATGTCATTAAATGGTTGCCCCTAACACGGTGATGCGAATGTGACGTTGCTGGGATGAGACGAAGAGGAGAAGAAAAAAAGGCGATACGTTTTCCCACAGCTGCCTAGCAAAGCTAGCAGACAGATAATCAGTGGGGTTTTGTCTCCCCATCGCGCCAGCCTCTAATATTTTTCTTTTTCTTTTTTTTCTTTTTTTTTCTTTTACCATTTCCAGGAGCCCCACCGTCATGTACTCGTGGCCTTACCACGTACCCTCCTAACGGTTTTAACGCGACCTCGGCCCGAGATCTTGCTAGTCATCTACATACATACGATCCACCGGTCCAAGATCCCAACAGACAATGATGCAGGATTCTTTCGCATTTGCCGCACATGCACAAACTCAAAGTGACGTGTATGACAACATCGCCTTGATTCCTATCGGCCTGACAAGCTTGATTGTGAAATGCGTACCGACGGCTAAAAAAGGACCTCGATTCTAGAGCCATCTTTGAGCCGAGCGCCGATGCGGCTTTTTTGTCGCTAAACCAGGAGGAAAACAAAAAGTCGCATTTCTTTTGCCTTGTTTCGAGTCACGCGTCGGTCCTCTCAAACACCACAATTGGAAAAAAAAAGGGGGGGCTTCGACGTTGACGACTAGGAATAAGGATATTCAACTACGGCGCGGATTTCTTGGCATTTGAAAGCATCATGACATCCAGTCCCAAGCCGGTCGTGAGCTTTCTGGGGCCTATTGCGTCATACTCGCATCAGGTGAGTGGCTCGGCTTCCCGTATTCTTCTTTGACGACCGGCGACGCGATGGACACGCCGTATTGTTTGCATGTGTGTAATGTGGAATGTGTTTTATGTTGAGTGTGCCTGTGTGCCTGCGGAGATGATCTAACTCTGACACAGGCTGTCCGGCAAGTGTTTCCTGAGGACAAGTGGGATTTGCGGCCGGTTGCCACCATAGACGGTTTGTGGAGTCATCCTTCCCTCCCCCCTTCCCCCCCCTTTCCCGGCCGAGAGAATTTCCCAAACATCTCCGTTGCGTCTAGTTTCCAACGGGGAGAGAAAGGGGGAAAGAAGATGGGGATAAAGAGGGTTTCGCCAGCGATTCTAACGTGGACGAGATAGACGTCTTCGATGACGCTCAAACTGGCCACATCACGGCTGGCGTTGTGCCCTTTGAAAACTCCACCAATGGATCTGTAGTCTTCACGTTGGATAATCTGGCCGACCGGGATGGCTATTACAAGGATATAACCATCGATGGGGAGATCTTTGTCGATGTACATCATTGTCTCGTTGGTCGGAAAGACCCCAATGAAAGGGTCGACGATGAGCCCTACGAGGGCTCAGGAACCTGTACTCCAACTGCCATTGACCCGAGTCCATGCAAACCCAGGACAGCACCGCTAAGCAGTGTTGGTCACATCAAGAGACTGTACTCGCACCCTCAAGCGTTCGGCCAGTGCAATGCCTTCATTTCCACCTATCTGAGAGACGCTGAGATCTTCGAAGTCAGTTCGACGAGCAGGGCTGCCGAAATTGTAAGTCAGGATGAGACGGGCACCTGGGCTGCCATATCAAACCAACTGGCGTCCACTCTATACGGCTTGGATCTCCTGGGCAAGAACATGGAGGACCGGGCGGACAACACGACACGCTTCCTCATCATTGGCACCAACACGACTGCTCCAAAGGCCTGGGACTTGCAAAAGCAATCGCTTACCATGTCTGGCAGCAAATCGCTCGTTTCCTTTACTGTGCCGCACTCGTCTCCTGGTGCGTTGACCGACGTTTTGACCTGCTTCCGGGACTGCAATCTCAACATGACGAGCATTAATAGCCGGCCTAGCTTGCTAGCACCCTTCCAGTACATATTCTTTGTCGAGTTCGAGGGACACAAATATCATGATCCGGATGGGAGAGTCGCGAGGGCCTTGGAGAAGATTAGCCAAGTGGCTCAAGGTTGGCGATGGCTGGGTAGTTGGGAGAGGTATCGGTGAAGAGGTTCTTACAACTCGGAGGCAAGAGTCAAGGAATTCCATGAGCAGAAAAGGAAAAAAACCTTTCTTTCCTCTACTGGAAACATCATGACCAATCAGAACATAGGCACTTCAGATTTTTCTGCTCTTTGTCCATTCGTGTGATACTACTGCTGGCTGAATAGACGATTTTGATGGCGGTTCGTCAAAATCTCACAAGTCTTTGACTTCACTTAACCCAGCGTTTGCAAAGCGTTGCCAGCTGCCTCGAATGAGTGGCCAGTCGCTGCCACTGCGCGTCACCTGGCAGTACAATCCTCACGGCAGTATATAATCTCACAATCCGAAGGAAACTCCTCTTTCCACCTTCTCTTCTTCTTCTTCTTCTCTCATCATCATCACCACCACCGCCATCATCATCATCATTCACCAGGACCTATCAGTCCTTTCACTCCTTTCTATTCCTCTCCATGTTTGTAGACGGTCCGTTGAAGATGGATGCCGCCATCGATATTCAGTCGACTGAGCACAAAAGCCTCTTGGATGCCATCGATAGACTGCGTGCGCAGGGAATCAGCCGCCATGTAGCGCTTCCCGAAATCGTCGTGACAGGCGACCAGTCTGCTGGCAAAAGCTCCGTTCTGGAAGCCATCTCGGGCATATCGTTTCCTACCAAAGATAATTTGTGCACTCGATTTGCCACTGAACTGTCCCTTCGACGATCCCCATGGACAGGCGTCAAGGTGTCCATCATCCCTGGAAAGAGTTGTACTCCAACACAGCAAAAAAAGCTGCAAAAGTTTGCGCCCAAGATCGAGGAGGGCAGTAAAATTGACCTTGGCAATGTCATCGAGCTTGCCAAGGATGCCATGGGCATCACCTCCAAGCTCAAGACGTTTAGTGATGATATACTGCGTGTTGAGGTTTCGGGCCCTCAGCAGCCCCATCTCACAATGGTCGACCTTCCCGGTCTGTTTCAGGCTGGGAACAGCGCCCAGTCCGACGAAGACTCGGAGACTGTTGCGGATATGGTGCTCAGATACATGAAACAACCGCGAAGTATCATCCTGGCCGTCGTCTCCGCCAAGAGCGACTTTGCTTTGCAAAAGGTGACTCGTCTCGCCAGAGAGTATGATCCTAAAGGTGCTCGCACGCTGGGACTCATCACAAAGCCAGACACTTTGGACGAGGGATCTGAAAGCCAGTCGGCCTATGTCAAGTTGGCTCAGAACGAGGACGTGCAGCTTCGTCTGGGCTGGCACGTCCTCAAGAACCGCGACTACAAAATGGTCACCACTAACGCTACATCTCAGGAACGAGACGAGGCCGAGACGGCATTCTTCAACCAAGGAGTATGGTCGGACCTGGACCGGGCCACGGTAGGTGTGGCCGCACTCAGAGCGCGCCTGAGCAATGTGCTCAAGAATCAAATCATAGCCCAGCTTCCCAGCCTGATCAAAGATGTCGAGGATGGCATTGGCAAGTGCAAAGCCAAGTTGAAGAAAGTCGGCAGTGCCCGAGAGACGCTCTCGGATCAGAGGCAGTATCTTCTTCAGATCAGCCAGAAATACTCTGAACTTATGAAGGGTGCCATTGGCGGGATCTACACGGATCCATTCTTTGGCAGTTCTAAGTCTGATGAGGGCTTCGAGCGACGCCTTCGAGCCATGGTACAGTCTCTGCTGACACAGTTTAAAGATGAAATGCATGAGAACGGATGCAGCAAGCGACTCATTGATCTGAACGACGATGTCGACGAGAAAATGGTAGATTTGAACGAGAACGAAGTTCTGAGATCCTCGTACGTCGAAGAGACTGGTCTCCGCATCGACCGAAACCGCGGCTGCGAGTTGCCGGGGACGTTTAACCCCCTCATCGTGGGCGAATTGTTTACAGAGCAGTGTAAGCCATGGGAGGAAATTTCCAAGTCGCTGGCCAGCGACTTGATCGATGCTGTTCAGGGCATCAGTCACGCAATGATGCATTACATTGCCGTCGAGGAGACGGCCGAGAAACTCAACAGCCTCGTGTCTGCGTCCATACACGAAATAGGAGAGGGCATGAAGGCGTCGTTTGCGCACCTCCTACGACCGCATCAAGACCTACACCCCATCACGTACAACCATGCTCTTACTGAGAACGTACACAGGGCGCAGGTGGAAAGACGAAAGAGAAAGGCTTCCGCCAGAATCGCCACCATGTTCCGGACCGAGATGGAATCAGGCGAACAGTTGCGAATAACGCCAGCCGCCCTCGTGGATTTGCTCTCGACCGAAACGGAAACAGACATGAAGGCGTACGGCAGTGCTCTGGCAGTCGACTACATGGAAGCGTACTACAATGTAAAAATGAATCCGAGTCCCATAGATGATTTCTTCTCGGCTGAAATTGTTTTTTTTTTTTTTTTTTTTTTTTTTTTTTTCTTTTTTGCTAACGAGAACTCGTCTTCTACAGGTCTCCCTCGACAAGTACATTGACGACATCAGCGCCCTCGGCGTCGAATGCTGCCTGATTGACAAACTACGTACCGTGTTTGAACCTTCGCACATCTACCGCATGGACGACACACAACTGCAGGACCTCGCGGCCGAGAACCCAGCCGCAGCACAGGAGCGCGCAAAGCTGATGAGCAAGATGGAGTTGTTGCAACTGGCGCTTCGCGAGCTCAGAAACCTGACTAAATACCGGTCAGAACCCAAAGGTAATGTGCTTCTGCTCCTTTTTCCCGTGTAGCACAATCCGTGATACATGCTCTTCCCGTTGCGTTTTTATTGTTGTTCCTGGTATTACGAGGAATTTCACGATATGTTTCAGGGACGACTTGCTAACAAGGGAGAACAGAGAATAGAGCGCACCGAAAGCTCATGAGCCTTTTTGTGAAGCAGCGGGGGGATTCTGAGGCGTTATGATTCTGCGAGGTCAATGGTGAGAATGATTTATTTATTTTACTTCTTCATTTTTTGCTAGGACTCGGTGTCTTTTTGAGCAGCATTGAGAAAAGTGAGTGGCATCGCAGAAAAAAGTAAAGCTGGGCTGCTTGGGTTGCAAGCCCATTCTGCAGGACCCTGCATCGGGGAATGTTTTCGCACAAGTAATGGGGCAGGCGGAGAGGATACATGCAACTCATGTGTCCATTTGACCTTTACTTAGAGTGCCACCAGTACTAGATGATGCATACAATCAGGGCGCTGAAGAAATGTATCTAGAGAAAGTCGAACTACACGGACGACGAGGACGCTCGAGGAGTCTAGGTTAGCACAAGATCCGAATGAGGGAGGCGGGCAAAAAGAAAAAATTCAAGGGGTTTCTCTCTGAATTCTGGGGTGAACTTAAAGGACAGGAATGCGTTGATTCGGACTTTAACGAAAAAAGGGACTTTTGCAGGTAGCAGGCTTTTATATAATTGAATACACACGGGCGGGCGTGGTGAGATGTTAGCGAGGTCTCTGTCTGATATACCATGTGTAGACTATTGCATGCGTGAATGTGTACGTCGACATGTACATA
>SRPT01000944.1:0-11273 GCA_018360205.1 Claviceps digitariae
ATGTTTTTTTTTAGATTTTTTTTTAGATTTTTTTTAGATTTTTTAAGTAATAAAAAGGTATATAAAAAGTAAAAGAGTAAGGTAATAATAAGAGTAAATATATAATTAATTATAAATAAATTATTAAGCTATATATATATATTTTAAGTAAAATTTTATAGAAGAAAGGGGAGTATATATATACTTAGTTAGGTAGTGTATATATACTAATTATATAAGAATTAATTATTAATTTATTATTAATTAATTATTAATTAATTATTACTTTTCTAACCTTACCTAAGAGTTAGTGTGCACTAGATTAACTATAGCCACTCGAAAAGTGGAGCAACTCTTAGGTGAACTAGTTGACCAACCCTTATGTTATCTGTAGCCTCCTTGCGACATCTCTCGTCGTCATGTCTTCTTGCGCTGTTCCATCACCCGCAACACATCCGCAGCATTGTTTGCATCACCCTTCCGCTTCTTGGGCCCCCTCTTGCGCTGCGGTTTCCCGCCCCTTGTTCCCCCTTGTTCTCCCTCGTCTCCCCATGCTGCCAGCTTATGGTCTTCAAAGTCTTCTTCATCCTCCAAACGACTTGTGCCGAATCCCATGTCCAGGTCGTCATCATCCCTCGCTGCCATTTGCAGCAGCTTTTTCCTCCGTTCTTCGGCCTCCTTTTCGTTCTTCCGAGTCTCTGCGTCGTCCTCGCTCTCGATGTGTCGCATGGTAGCTGCTTTCTTGATTGCTGCCATGATGGCCGGGTCCGACAAGGCGGGGCCTCGGGCTGCCTCTTCCGAGATGAGACCTGTTTTTGAATCTTGAAAGTAGTTTCTTGTGCTGGCTTGTGGTTTCGATAAAGGTGATTTCGTTGCCGGTGTGTCGTCTGCAGATACGCTTCCCTCGTTGTTTGACGTCCTATTCTCTGCTGACGGACTTTTCTTCAAATCCTCCTCCACCTCCTCCTCTGAGTCAGAGCCGGAATCATCCATGCCTGCCAGGGGATTGTAATCATCGCCGGCGTCGTCAAAAATGTCTACATCCCCAATATCGTCTTCTTCCGCGGCTTTTTCCAGCACCCTGAACTGCTCCGGAACCTCCATGCCCAGTGGCGCAGCATTTTTGTCGGGCATGGGCAAATTGTTTCTGGCCGTCTCATTCTCCTCCTCCTGCTCTCCCGGCCTCAATTTCCTGACTTTTCGCTTCTCATGTCCGTCCGCGTCAACAATGATGAGCACCTCTCGGCCTTTTCGATCTCGCTCGATACGCGTGCCGAGTTTCTGCGTCGTGCCGATCTTACGAAATCGATCGCCCAGGGCTGGTTCGGCGGCCGCCGTCTTTGCTGCCGCGCGGGCTGCCTTGAGCTCTGCCAGGATTTGATCTCGCGTTCTCTTTTTCCCAATGACAACAGTAGACAGCTGGCCCCTTTTTTTCTGTTTCTCCGCCCCTGCTCTTTCCGGTGCTTGGATGTCCTTTGACTCGAGTTGATCGAACTCGTCGTCCAAATCCTCTTGTTGATCCGAAGCCTCTGACGACCTCGTCTTCGCGTCGGCCGCGGATTGTCCACTGTAGACATCCTCGCCCCGTCGTATCCTCTCGAGGAGCTTGAAATCAAGTCCCTTGACCAAATGTGTACTCTCCAAATCACCACCAGCAATTTCAAATCGTGACTTTTCGTATGTTTCCTTGTCGATCTCTTCTTTCCGGTATGACTCCTCCAGCGATCTCAATTGGGCTTCTCGTTCGTCCGCTTGAATCTCTTCGCGACTCTGCGTGCGGTCGACGTAGCCTTGGCCCAGCCTAACGCCTCTGGGGGCCGAGGTTTTGAATTTCTTGCTCGGCGGCCGGCCTGACTGGTCGCGCTCGGCGACTTGTCGCGCAAAATCAGCGTGAGCTCCCCCCACGGAGCGCGGCGTCAGGGGGATGCTGGCTCGTTGTCGGGACCCGAGTGCGTTGCCAGCGACAGGATTTGCACTGGGAGGTGACGGGCCATGTTTGGATTTCGAGGATGCCGAGTTGGCGAGCATCAGCTTGCGGAACTGCTCATTATTCATGGTGACGCTCGCAACCGACAGCTTTCCGTTGGGAGGTTGGGCGCTCGTGCTGATGAATGGTCGGTTCTGCGTAGTTGCAGCGATGTTACATGAATGATTCCGCCTCGCCTCATGAAGAAGGAATCCAAACTTCTACCAAAAGAATGCAGGTTGCACTCGACACACAGTGTTAATGGATGTCACACGGTATGTGGTACCAACTGGTGGGGTCGTAAATGCGCGCGCCCTGGTTCCGCGCCACCCATTAAACATGACGCGGCTGGCTCAAAGCCAACTCCAAATTCATCGCTGTTCAACCTGCTGGCATTTTCAATATCCCATTGTTCTTCTTTTTCTTTTTCTTTTTTCCTTCTTTCTTTTGGATAGAGGCTTGATCCATCAACTTCATGCGTCCACGTTGAGCCGCATAATGTCACGGTTCATGTCATTCATGTCACAGTTGTTGTCACGTCAAGGCCATGACCCTTCAAAACGCGATCGCAAACCAACCACCACTTCGCAATGGGTAGTGTCCTAGAAAAGAACTCGTCTCAAGTGCGAAAACGAATCGAACGCCACAGGTTCGACGATGAAGACGGTGAAGAGTACGAGAGCAGCGCCTTTGGCGGCTTTGGTGACTACTTCCGGCGCAAGAAGATCAAGCTCCAGAACCTCGATGCCGAACTGCGCGCTGCATCTGACAAGCCTCAGATCTTCAAGGGCATAGTTGCTCATATTACCGGCTACACTCAGCCTCCACTTCACGTGTAAGTAAGGACATGTCTCTTTCAAGCGGGTGTGCCTCAGCGCATCGTCCTTCAAATGTTGTTGCCCCTACTCACTCTGACTCACCATGTGCTCCTCCTCAAGACTTCATCGCGAAATCGTGCAACATGGCGGCGGTTATTTGCAATACCTCGATTCGAAAACGATGGCCACTCATATCATTGCTTCTACGCTGCCGCCAAAGAAGTCTGTCGATTTCGGTCGCTATCGCATCGTCAAGCCAGCCTGGATTGTCGATTCGGTCGCAGCTGGTAAACTGCTCCCCTGGGGCGAGTATCGCGTCTTGGATGAAGGGCCGAGACAGAAAGTCTTGAAATTCGGTGGCGAATCTGGACTTTCGCAAGCTACGCCCGAGCCCAAGCGCGGTTACAAAGAGCAAACCGACAACAGCTTCTATACCAGCCAGTTCAAACCCCGGAACACCCTGCCAAGCCAGCAATGGAGTCAACTAGCTGAACAGGCCCGGACACCGACTCGTCCACCGATTCTACGTGGCGCGTCAACCAGTGAGCAGAGGACACGAAGCCTCGCTCCAGGATTGTCTGCATCTGGATCTGAAGACGCTCTTTCCAGTTCGAGGGTAACGAAACCTGCTCCCCGTGAGGATGTGGCTCAAAACATGCCTCCTGCTCCGCCAAAATCGCCAGTCGATGCCAATGTGTCCCGTCCAGTCACCACCGAGCCCCCCAAAAATGTAACGCCCGAGGAGCACAATGCTTGGCTCCTGTCAGACCCTCGGCTACGAAAGTCATCTACAGCCAACCCTGAATTCTTAAAACAGTTCTACTCGGAAAGCCGTTTGCACCATCTTTCCACTTGGAAGGCAAACCTCAAGTCCTCGATGCAACGTCTGGCAGCAGAAAGGGGCTTGTCGCAGAACAAACTCAAGAGGAAGCAAGGCGCTAGGCGGTACATCATGCACGTCGACTTTGACAGTTTCTTTTGTGCTGTTTCGCTGAAGCAAAGCCCACAATACGTCGATAAGCCAACTGTCGTGGCGCACAGCGCCGGTCCGGGGTCAGAGATTGCAAGCTGCAACTATCCTGCTCGCAAGTTTGGGGTGAAAAACGGCATGTGGATGAAACGAGCTGTAGAGCTGTGTCCGGATCTGAAAGTCCTGCCGTATGATTTTCCAGCCTACGAGGAAGCCAGTCGGCTATTCTATGAGTCCGTTTTGTCGGTGGGCGGTGTGGTTCAGAGCGTCAGCATTGATGAAGCTTTGATTGATGCCACGTCGATTATCCTGTCTGCCACGGGCTCGCAGGGGGTCGGCATCGACGAAGGCAGTATCTGGAGGGAACAACAAAAAGCCGATGACATTGCTTTAGGGCTCCGAAACTCCATCAAAACAAAAACTGGATGCGACGTCTCTGTTGGCATTGGTGGCAATGTTCTTCAGGCCAAAGTCGCGCTTCGAAAAGCCAAACCCGCGGGGCAGTTTCAGTTAAAGCCCGAAGATGCGCTCGCCGTCATTGGCGAGCTGACGGTTGAGCAGCTTCCCGGAGTTGCTTACAGCATCGGCGGCAAACTGGAGGAACTGGGTATCAAGTTTGTCAAGGATATTCGAAACATGTCAAGGGAGCAACTGGCCAACGCACTTGGGCCCAAGACGGGCGAGAAGCTGGCAGACTATGCTCGAGGCATCGACCGAGTTGAGGTTGGGGAGCAGCCGCCGAGAAAATCGGTATCTGCCGAGGTCAACTGGGGAATTCGCTTCATCAGCCAGCCAGAAGCCGAGGAATTTGTACTCAATCTCTGCAAAGAATTGGAGAGGCGACTGGTCAGTGAACAGGTCCGAGGCAAACACTTGACCATGAAAATCATGAGGCGATCGCTCGATGCGCCGCTGGATCCAGCCAAACACCTAGGGCACGGCAAATGCGATACCTTTAACAAGAGCGCCACCTTTGGAGTAGCCACTCACAGCGGCGAGACGATTGGAAAGGAAGCCGTTTCCATGTTGCGATCGTTCAAGTTTAGCCCTGGCGATCTGCGCGGTCTAGGTGTGCAAATGACGAAGCTGGAGCCCATCAAGGCCATCACCGGCGCTGCTGGGCAACCCGAAGGCAGCCAGCGAACATTGAGTTTTGGTCCCTTTACAAGTGGTCCTGCATCAGCGAGGCGCTCCCTGAGCGGTGGGCGTGTCGTCGAGGCTATTGATGAAATTGAAAGTCCCGAGAAGCCCAAGAAAACAGCCATTCGCGGTCTAGATAATGATCCCATTGCCGAGGACCCGGTCACGCCTCGGAAACCAAAGGCTCATCACCCGGCCATGGCTATTTCAAGGGCCAATCAGGACGATCTTCAAGCCAAGACACCTCTCAATGTGTCGGGAACCCAGTTCATCATGCCCAGCAATCCTGACCTAGCTGTGATGGCTGAATTGCCTCACGACATCAGGAAGAAGCTCATGAACCAGCAACAGCAACAGCAAAGACGACAACCAGGACGCCCAACTACCAGTCCCTCGCCTGTTTGGGGTCCTTTCTCAAGACCACCCGAGAGCCCCGAGCGCCCTGAGCGCATGGAGGCCATCATCCCTTCCCAAGTTGACCCTGAGGTGTTCAACGCTTTGCCAAAGGACATGCAGGCCGAAGTCCTCGCAACCTACGGGCGACGACCAGAACTGCCACCATTACCGCTACCGCTACCGCCACAGTCACCAAGGAGGGACCATCGCGCCCACGTTTTTGGAGCCCCTCAGCAACGGAAGCCAACAACGCCGACCAAACGAGGCGGCATACGCGGCATGTTTGGCAAGGCCCAGCGTCAGCGCGACGCGCAGGCCGGCGTGGTGCAAACCAAATTCCGGAGAGGGGACGAAAGTCCCACGGCCATCCAAGACATTGAAGAGCTGGACCCCGATTTCCTCGCGCAACTCCCCGAGGATGTGCGCAAAGAAGTCGTGGCAGATCATCGACGTCGCAGAATGGCTCTCCGCTCAGGACTAGATGCTCCCAATCGCAAACACCATGCTGCCGATGTCGACGGCAGAACTGCAGCAGCAGCCACAACCGCCTTGGCGGCCAACGGCCAGAATAAGATCCATTTCCCGGCACCGCCCAGAAAGATTCCCTTTTCCAGCTCGGGCGTGACGTCGACGCGCGAGATCAAGGACATGGTTGACGCGTGGCACTCGGAGACGCAGGACGAGGGGCCCCACGAGGGCGACGTGGCGGTTCTGGAGAAGTACCTGGTGAGGGTGGTCAAGGAGGAGCGGGATCTGGAAAAGGTGGTGGTCCTGGTGAGATGGTTGGACGTGTTGGTGGAGCGGGATGGCCGGCCGGGAGGGGGCAGGGAGTCGTGGCGGGAGGCGGTGCGGCGTGTGAAGGGGGTGGTGCAGCGTGCGGTTGGGGAGAGGGGGATTGGGTCTTTGGATATGTAATTTGGGATGTGTTTGTGTTTGTCACAAGACACGAGATATGGATTGTTGTTGTTTGGTCAGTGTGAGGACAGTCTGTGTATGGTCCTGTATATGCCCTCTGTGGTGATACTGCCGATTTGATTACTATATAATCCACGTCTGCCATTATTCAACATTTGCAACGAACATGTCCCATCTCGCCACACAGAATTTACTCCCACAACCACGATAGTAATATCTTTGGCGTGGCAGATGGGGATCCGCTTCGCACAGCCCGAGCCAGTCCGTTTGGAACAGGTCTTGGCCACAAAAATGTCATCGATTTGGACTCTGGCGCAACCACTCTGGGCGCTTCGCCGTCCGGATTCCTCTGGCGGGGCGTGGCGTGACGTGGCGATTGGAGGCAGCATGAGCATACAAGAAAACAGCAGTACGGGATAAACTTGCAATGACGCCAAATGGCAGGAGAGTCGTCGGCACGAGATTCCCAGGCAGTCTACCTCGGAGAAGGGGCGTCGGGAAAAGCACACACCGTGGGAGTCCCATAGCTGAAAGGCAAGCTTGGATACCGCGCTGACAAGAGAAGACTTGGACAAAATGCAACATTCGAAGCCTCGTCGTTATTCCGAGGCCGGCCTTCTCGCGTAGACTGGCTCTGGCTTCTAGTCCTCCTGGGTCATATCCCGGTTGGCAGTGGAGCTGATGCGATGGCAAACGTTGACGCCATCTAGCAGGCCCCAAACATGGCATGTTCTCATGTAAAGCGCCGCCATTGTCTGCTCGACTGCGTGAAGCCACAACAAATCGCCCTTTCCTTTTCCGTTTTCTCTTTTTCTCCGAGTCGCCTCCTCATCGATCGCCAATCCAGGCCATATACAGACGATTCGAACCAAGCTTCCACCAGTAATAAATGGGCCACACACAAAACCACCTCCTTGTTCCACGCCAAGATTACCCTTTGACGGCAACACCAAGAATACCCGTCGATGGGAAATCACCTCACGGAAGGAGGCTCATCCTGGGTCTTAATTCTTATTCATACCTGGGTGGGTTTGCCCTAATGCAACGACCAGGATGTGTCAAAAAAAAAAGTGGACTGAGGAGCAACCGCCGGTCTTTGAGCGATTATCAGATCATCTGATAAAAAAAAAAAAAAGAATTGGCCCATGACCGGTCATTGAATCCTTGGGCCGCGCCACACTTGGTGTTCTGTCCAGGATTTTGATGCCGCGAAAAGGCAGCTGCAGGCAGTGCAATGCTTTTTTTTTTCCCTCTCTGCGTGGATTGCCGTGGCGTGAACAGTAAAGAGTAAGGATATCAGCATATGGAAATACAGTGAGGGATTTTCTTTTCTCGATATCCTTGTCACTTAAGCTCAATGAGTTCGGTCAATCTGCCGGACAGAATGGCATTTCGTGGCCGGTCTTGCGTGCTGGGGCTCCAAGTCCAGAGATGTGGCCCCAGCCATCATATTGGGTCCTTGGTCGACAACCACGGCATCATGGATGCAAATGGTAACATGGCCAGCCTGATCAGAAGGACGGAACAAAGAACAAGATGCCGCGATGGTGGTTTGCAGCGTCAGAGTTGAGTGTCATTAGATGTCCGCGCATTCATTCATTCGTGCCGACTTGGACACGTGTGGAATGCCGACAAATGGATGGGTACCCAGTTTTGTTAAAGGAACCAGCCACGCGACCATACAACGCTCTACCAGCCCGCGCTGTAAGCATTCTGGCACCTCTCACGTCACGCTGTGCCTCCGCAATCGCCGTCAAAGGGTCCCAGGGAAAAAAAATCATCGCATCGCAACCAGCCTTTCGAAACGCACGTCGCGGCCACAATTGACCGTCCGACGTCTCTTGCCACGCCTCATCGCCCAGCGCTTCTAGGCAGCTCTCTCTGCATTCCTCAACACTCAATCTCTCCCGAATTGGCTGTTGCTACAACACACACCCGGACACACACTCAACATGGGCGGCTACATTGATTGGACCAAGACGACCAAGTCGGCCAACTACCATGGCTCAGGCTCCTTTTCGACCTTTATGATCATTGGGCGTATGTTTATTTCCGACTCTTCTTTTCCGTCTTCTTTTTTTTTTTTTTTTGTTCTTTTCTTCTCCTTTTTTCTGTTCGCGCGTACAGTGCCACAGAAACATCCAGCACGATCCTTTTACTAACCGCCCTACCACAACGCTCACCTAGCCACCTGTTTCTTTCTCGGCATCCTATTCGCCTCCTTTCCCTATGACTTCCCCCTGCTCTGGAGTAAAGACCCCGTCCCGGACAGCTACTACGACCAACTCGAGACGCACCTCAAGTTCATTCACCAGTCGCCGCCGCTTATCGGCCGCATGCTCAACATCATCGTCAGCGTGGGCTTCCTGGGCATGTTCATCAAGCTGTTCAAGCCGAGCGAGGCCAATTTCCTGTTTGACGGGGCCTCGCTGATCCTGTACACCATTGGCGTGGCCGTTTACATTTCCAACATTGTCAAAGGGCTGCGCACCGTCAGTGCGGGGTTCTGGGACACGGACGACTACAAGAACGCGGCTAATCTGGCCGAGGGGGAGGTCATTCTCGGCAGGGAGGATAGTCTGAGGGTCTTGTCGGCGAGTAACACCATTCTTGCGCTGGTCTTGATTGGGGTGTTGGTGCTGCAGGCCGGGCAGTGGTATGCCGAGAAGAGAGATAGGGATGATGATGCTGCTCTGGCGGCGAAGAAGGATGATTCTCCTGCTGGGAAGGCAGCTACGAAGAAGAAGCAGTGAAAATTAGTGAGACAAAAATATTTCCCTCTTTTTTTTTTCTTTGGGGTGGTGGGTGCAGGGGGAGTTCTGGAGATCCAAGTGCTTAGGCTTGCGCTCTTTTAGTTCAGGGGAAAACATGATGGTCTTTTTTTTTTTGACGCGATATATGAGTGTGTGGAATAGTGTTGACATAGGATGAGGGGTCAATTCATGCATGCCAGGCATGTGATGGCGATATCAAAGCTGGATAACTGGATCGAAACGATGAGGCTACACGAGATGCGAACTTTCATATGCAACGTACATTTCGGCGTGGTGCTGCTGCAGTAGATCATGGAAGGAATAAATGATAAATGTGGTCTTTGGGTTCTGGGATGCCTCCTCTCTGCGCGCAAAACCTCATCGCAGCCCAATTCAACTTGATAACAACCAGACGAAGAGAGGGAGGGGGCCTAGCTCACTAGCCCGCATGTGATTCATAATTTTCCCACTTTCCCAAGGCGCGAGGGAAGGGGAGATTTGTTTTGCCTCTCTACTTTCTCTTCTTTTTCTTTTTCTTTTTCTTTTTTTTTTTCGTCTTGCAAAAGGGGGGATAGAAATAAACAAAAAACTGAGAGTCACAAGAAGCAGTCTAAAAGAGATTGGCATGGTATTGCCATCAGGGGCCAGTCAGCCAGCCAATTAGTTAGTCACCTGGTTGTCTGGGACCATGATTCCGGCCAGGCCGCCGAGGGGCTCCATGCAACGTGCTGTTTTGTCCGGCAGGTCTGGCTCTAACGGACATATACAGTGATATGACAATTGTTTTCGTACGAAGGCAAGTATCGCGAATTTAGCCGATCAACGGCTAAGTTGAAAAACACTCCTGTTTTTTTTTCTTCTTACAAGATTAGTACTTCCTTTTGTACGAAAAGTATTGTCATCCTACTGTATGTATGTGTAAGTATGCAGGTATATAGGCATGTGTGTTTGTACATGAATCTAATTTAGTCGGCAAGCCTGATAAAGGACGCCATTCGGTCCGGTAGGACTGCACGGCCCAAAGACGAAACGAATCGGCTTCGGCAATGCGGCAAGACAAGAGGCTTCAGGACGTGCAGCATAGCGGGGTGTATGAGCATGCGGGCTGGGGAGCTCTGGTTACGTTGGCGATGGAGAGAGGGGTCAATCGATGCTTGGATGTTGCGTCAATGTTGCATCGCATCGTGGAGGGCATTTTGCATGTGCATGTGCATTTGCGTTTGGTTTGGTCTGGACTCTGGACTCGGGATGTTGAAAGTTGAAACGACGACCGACATGAGACATGAGATGAGGGGAGAAGTCAGGCTGCTGCTTACCACATGCAAGTACCACTAGGCACTACTAGGCACCTGGCACATCATTGGCTGCACATTATTGGTCCTTGCTTGCAGCATCCGCCATGACATGTTGCTTCCAGACTTCAAACTGTGACCAGACTAGAGTCACTCGACATTGCAATTCCGGCCACTCACTCCTCCGAGCTTCTGACTGTTGATTCCAGTGGTTTCCAGCCCGATATAAACCGCTGCTGGGCCGCCTTGTTCGTTTTCAAGGCCCGTTTCTTCCTTTGTCTTTTTATTTCCTTTTGCCGCTACTTCCCTCCCGCCAACTTGCTGCCTCATCTCTCCGTGCCTGACCACCACCACCACCACCAAAAAAAAAAAAAAAAAAAAAAGCGGACTCCGTGACCAACCCCTCACTTCAACACCTTCAATTGATACTTACCCGGTGTCGGTGTGAGTCGTGACGCTCCAGAAACCAAGGAACAGCGTCCCTAGCATGTGCGGGCTGCTGCCCCACGTCTAGATTCTTGTGTGACGCCGGTCTGGTCGCCCAGAAGAGAAATAAAAATACAAAAATCACACAAAGGAAATAGACAAAGAAAAGGATATCCTTGTTTGACCTGCATATACTATATATACATATACGGCAACCCGCATAGCACACTACAATCCTCGTGGACCGCTTTTCCCAATCTGCCCCTCGCCTCTTCGAGAAAACTGGGCATCGCATCCTGGGAGACTAGAGCTGACTAGAGCTTTATCACGACCCGTTCTCGCACCTTTTGTTTGTGGTCGGTGGAAGAAAAAAAAAATCCCAAAAGGAATAAGCCCGGACTGGAGACTCCACTCTTATTGTTTATAACGTCGTTGGAGCCCGCCGCCGCCCGGTTTCCCTCCAACATGGAACACGCCCAGATTGCGTTCCATCCTTCCTCGGCCATGCCCTCGGAGCTTGCGCTTCGGGGCAGCTCGGCGCTCATTGAAGCAGTTGAGGGTATTTTGTACGGATCGGTAAGAAAGTTTTGCACTTTTTTCTTGTTTTTTTTTTTTTTT
>SRPT01000945.1:0-11270 GCA_018360205.1 Claviceps digitariae
ATTCTTTAAAAAAAGGAGTGGGGCCTGAAGTGGGGCCTGAAGTGGGGCGCCGCGCGAATAGCAATTTCCTGCCGCGCGAATAGCACTACTCGTTTCTAGGTGGACGGCCCACCTAGCAGTAGCGAACACATCTGACGCTAATCATAAAGTACTTTATGTGCTAGTACATACTATCTACGTACCTAAGTACCAGTATCTTACATGCCAATCTACAAGCTAACACTCTCAGCTTTAGAGCCGAACTAGCCTGACGAGGCAGAAGGCAGACGCGGCTGATGTCATCTTGGGTACCTCAAAAATAAGCAAGTGTCCCCGGAACTGTTCTTGTCCATCCTCGCAGAAGTTGGTATGCATGCAGATGTAGTAGGTACACATTTTCGGACTGGAACACCAACTGTCTGGTGCCGATTTGGTTGCACAAGATCGCGGGCGTGTCTGTGGCTCTTGAGCCATGGCCGTGTTGTAACATCAGGCATTAATTAAACAATGGGGGGAAACTCACCAACTCATGGGAATTGGATTTTGCTTTCTTTCTTTTCTATTTCTTTTTTCCTTCTTGCTGCTGGTGATGCATGGAGTACCAAATGTAGGGAGGACATCCACCTGCTGCTGTGTGTGGGCTGTCTGTCTTGTCTTTGAGGACCAACCCAGACTGACGTGACAAACCAACCAAGCATCCACCGCAGATGCCTGCGTCGTGACTCAGCTTGCCGCAGGGCGTCCTTTCCCCATCCATCCTGGGCAGTCAGCACACCGTCTGGTCTCTCCCCGCATCTCGCATCCCGCATCCCGCATCCGCTTGATGAAGCGAGGTGCTGTGGTGGACTAGGCGCCGTTTGAAGCCGGTATTCTCCTACTAGGTAGGTAGGTAGGTAGGTAGATATGTAACTGATACATTTTTGGCATGTGGAGAAATAACATGGCGGTTCGAGTTATTCGATTCTGCTCGAATGGGGGTTCGTACTTCTAGGCATCAGGAGGCATCATGCTCACGCACACCTGCAGAGACTTTCGAGTTGGGTCGTTGGTCAACCGGGTGACGGCCAGATAGTCACTCACGCAAGAGACATCGGATGACGAGCGTCGTCGTTGTTGCCCTACCATCGTATCCATTTCCCCTTTGCGTTGGTGTTTCTGGTATTGGAGAGCCACTCGGACGTCGTCGCCTGGTCGCAGCTCTGTTATCCGGAACACCGCTAGACGGACAAGGACAAGCTCTTTGACCTCGTTGTCCAGGCCAATCAAGGCTTGCCCGCGTCTCTTTTAGTCTCGAGCTTTGGCTCGGCCACGGCTGTGGCGCGTGTTTCGAGGCTTCTTTGTTCAAACTCCTCGCGCTGCCTGGTGCTGCAGTTGTCAAGTCAAGATGTTGTTGCAGTTGTCAAGGCCAAGTCTTTTCTAGTGTCTTTTGGTGTCTTGTATCTGCTGTCTTGTATCTTGTTTCTTGCATCTTGTGTCTTCTGTCTTGTGTCTTCTGTCTTGTGTCGTGTGTCTTGTCTTGTATCGGCTCCCCTCCTTCGATTGGCTGCAGTCTGGACTGTTGGAGCAAGAACCAGACGGCGAACCATTGACGCTCTCTGACCTACGCGGGACCTCGCGTGGGTGGGTTCCTCCTTCCTAAAGTCGTCTGTTTCAGCGAAAAGCGAAAAGCGAAAAGTTGGGGTTCCAAAGCACCAGCACCAGACGCAATGCACCAAACCAGAAACTGAACCAGACTTGAGACGATTTCATTTGAGCAACCATGACAAGCTCCGATGCACGATGCACGATGCGCGATGCGCGATGCAAGCAGCGCCGTCGCTCACTCAGTGTTTGTCATGTCGAGGCTGCCATTGGCATCCGCTCCGCTGCAAGCACCGTGCGTGCCGTCTTCGGTCGGCAGAATGCCTACTTCCTCGCCCGCCACTATTCCTCCTTACTGGCCTGTGCCAGATTGAAATTCAGTCAATGCAACCCTTGCCGGCTTTGTCATTTCGCATGGTTGAAATTCTGCCGCAAATGGTGCTTCCATTCAGGACATCATTATTGGCTCGAAAACTCCTGGATCTGGCTGGCCACATGCAGCAGCACTGACGCAACAGAACTCGACACTGCAGGATCATCATGATTGGCCTCGAGCGGTGATGATGGATCTAGTCCCTGATCCAGCTCCAGCTTCGTGCCACCACCTCTTCGTTCGCGATTTCGGCCACGCAGACTTTGTGGTGGCTACTGGCGTCGGACTGCTTGAGGATACGCACACAGACCACGGGAACCCTATCGATGGTTCTGTAATACTCGGTAGGTACGGAATGTGGTCATCAGCAGCGCTCGGTGGCGAGGATGGAGAGTTTGACTTCCCTCTCAACCTGACAACCCGGCAACCTCACGACCCCACGGCCTCTTGCCCAGCGTCTGGCCGCCAATCCAGGGCTTCGGTCGGTGCCACCATGGCCACCAGCAGCGACGCACAGCACATCGATGATTGTACATTGTACGATTTAGCTTCGTTGGTGGTCGCAGGCGCCCTTGTCGCAGGGCCTCGGACCATGAGTGTGAACAGCCAGCCTCATGGAGCAAGTGGCCAATGAGCATCGTCAGAACGCGTCTCGGCACGATTGAACGAGATGGCAAATTTAATCATGCGTGTCAAGGTGTCAAGATGAGCCCTCCAGTATCCGACCAATAATGGACACGGCCTCTGTTTTACCACCAGAACCTAGCCGACGCCGACCCCGTCTGATGCTCTCAGCTGCATCACCTCAATAATGCTTCAGTCAATCCATGCCACCTCTACCAGAGAAGACAAGAGAACGACATATAAGCTACCTATGGAGAAAATACCACGACATACATACACATTTCAAGATCAAGGTGCCCCTTACGCAACCAACAGCAGACGTCCTAGCATTGATCCTTTATAAAAATAGAGCACATGCAGCAAGAGACACGACAGGGGTACCAACAGCGACCACGCAACTGTGCGGATCCTAGCACGAACGTCATTTCAGCAACAAGTGACAAGTGGGGACATTTCGTTGGAGATATAACATACTTTGCACTACCAGACATTGATGATTAATGACGCAGCTACACCATATGGGGACGGAGGCTCACACGTGCGCTGGATGAGGCCCCTCGACTTGTTAGAAAAAAACAGCTTCTGGCAATTTGTCGCTCAAGAATGACATGTTCGCTATTATACTCGGACCTGTTGTGGTCAATTAGTTGTCAAATGCTTCTAGAGTCATGACTGTTCCTAGAATTGAGCTGCTGCTAAATAGCCTGCAGCGAACTCGCGCCTCTATAACTTATAAATCGATGGGAATGGCAACCAATCCTCTTTTTATTTTGACATGGCGGCGGGCCGTATACACTCTGCTAATATCGCAATGTGTGATCCGCTCATGTCATCATACACCACCACATGGCGGCAGAGCCAGTAAGATAAGTCTTGCCCCTTCCACACGAGGAAATCTTATCAATGCTAATAGCCATGTTCTTTAATTATGCGCACATGTGGCGCCTCAGGCCGCGCGACAGTCAGAAATAACGTTCAAAGAGAAACCTACTGTGAGGGGGGCCTCCAAGACCGTTTCCAGCGAGCGCCGCCCACTGGCGACGACCCATGGCGATAGACGAGATTTGCGTCTTCACCACATGCAGCACTAACAAGACCAGTCCATGCCCAATTTGCTTGAGGTCTGGTAGCTCGCAGCAGCCAATAACCCCGTCACGCTCATCACGAGCAAGATATCAGCGCATTCACTCTACACATACATGCCCTGCGCGGTAACGCAAGCGTTCAGGTCCTTGATTGATGCTGTATGTTGTTAATAGCTCACAATCTCAAGAGTCATGTCATACATCCATCCATCCATCTGCATACCCGTCGCCTGGAGGTAAATGATTCCCGGTGCAACATTGAACAGGCACAGGGGCAATGCATCCGCTCAGTTGAGTCCAAGGAAAGAGCGAAAGCTGGCACGCACCTCACCAGCGCCATGAGAACTGGAAATGATGCGTAACGTCAAAGTCCGGGTGTCGGGACCCCAATACGAGTTCTATGCTGTCTCGGCTGAGTCTACGGAGTGGATTACAATTACATGGCGGACCACGACGAAACAGCAACTCCCAATTCCTGTGCGGTATTGCTGGCAACTGTTTGCAAAAAAAAGAAAGAAAAAAAGAAAAGAAAAAAAAGAGTGCAAATCGGATGGAACGTGTGTGCATTTCGAAATGAGCGGCACAATAGGGGGTCCCCGTTGAGATGCATGGCGAGAAAGTCATGCATCATACATGTGTACTTGTGTATGTGTGCGTGTACACATGTATATGCATGTACCCTCAACAGGACCATTGTCTGGACCGTCGACTGGCTCAGCGCACCCCGGTCAGGTGATGGATGACGGGCTGGAGCTTTTCATCAACGAGCCACCCCCTCCGGCGGAAGAACCCACCGAGGCCCTTATTTAAGCAGGGCGAACAGCCAAGTGTCTCGTGCCAGAGCGGTTGAAAAAAACAGGACGAGGAGAGACTGGAAGAAAAAAAAATACCAAGGATACTTGGCGCCAACTCTCATCAGGAACAGCGCGAACAGAGCTTGCCTATGAAGGAAATATGTTTGCCGCTTTTGAGAGGTTCTGTCTGAGCTTGACCACATTTGCACATCCAGAGACACCAACCAAATGGAAAATAAGGACTTGCTTGAGGCTTTGCTTATATGCAGCTGTCGGCGATGCGGGCACGGCATGCAAGCATAACCCTTTTTTTTTAAAAAAAAAAAAAAAAAAAAAAAGTTATTGCGTACGCAGCTGCGTCGAGGGCCAACATTGCTCTATTCGTTGCATTAAGCAAAGAAACGAAAAGAAAGAACAGGATCATTCATTACTTTCACCCGCTTTTCGACAAGACCAAGTGGTCGTCGTGGTGGAATCCTTTTGATGGTCAAAAAGATGTGTAGTATCAGCATTCACTTTTTGATGCAAATGGGTCAAATGGTCAATGCCTACACAATGCACATATTACATATGTGTATATGTGTACGTACATATGCATATTACATTATAGCTTGTCTTTCAGCTCAACGCGGCCTCGCCCCCGCCAAACAAATGCCTGGTCCATCAGGCAGCCATCAAGGCTGTTTTGCCGCACTGCCATCGTTTGTTTTTGCGTGCCATTTTCGCACTTTGTGTTACTCGATATGCGGCTAGGTCAATAATCACTCGGGGGCTTTTAAAAAAAGGAAGCAAAAGAGAAAGAAGAAAAGAAGAAAAGTACCGTCATTCTATACCGAGGACTAGCCCCATTAAAAAAAAAAAAAAAGGCTTCTTCCGAACCCCCTTCCATTGCTTGCCTGGTCTGGACCCGGAAATTATATTGAGGAGGAATTGTGAGAGGCAAGGCCAGGCGAATCAATGGACAAGAGAGGAAAAAGAGGGTCGAGCACTCGCTCCATCTTGAGTTATGCCTGCATTGCAGCCATTGCCACCAAGACGGAGATGCTCTTGAATCGAGTCGAAGCCCAAATGCTCACGCCGGCAGTGTAGGTCAGAGCTTCTTCCGTCGTGCAAGCCGAGCTCAATAATTCCGGCCCCTCTCTCTTTTTCACTTTTTTTTTTTTTTTTTTTTTCTTTTTTTTTTTTTTTTTTTTTCACTTTTATTTATTTATTTTTTCTAAAAAAAAAAAATCGCCCGGCGTGCGAAGCAGCAACGACTGACTAAGGTTGGCGGGACCGACGGATGGACGCAATCCTTTGTTGGCAGCGAATGTAGATGTGACGCAGCAATAGTAAGTACCAAGTACATACAAAGTAGACCAGGACGCAGCCCGTGGTAATAAATCATAAGCATGCTGACGGCACACGGCACACGGGGACCAAAATTGCCTCGAGCATCATGGCCCGATTATTCGCTTACTCGGACACAACAACAACAAACTCGATTGAGGGGTTTGGGGGCCCAGCGTTTCGAGTATTGTGACTGTACATTGCATATAATGGACAAACGTACATACATACGTACGTATGTACATACATATGCGTATGTGTGTATGTACATACAACACGAAGCAACAAGACAACTTGTCTGGAAAGCTCTGGCCGCCTTCCCGCATCTGAATTGCAAGCTTGGACATGACGCTGGTCTGGGACCAGTCAGCCGAGCACCCGAGCTCCTCAACTGATGAAGCTCGCGTCAAACGTCACGGGCCAGCTTGAGGCTTCGATGGAGTCGACTGATGGAGTCGTGCAATCGCGGGACTCGCGAGCAGCAGCCACACCCCGCCACGCCACGCCACGCCACGCCCCGACCCCGCCAACACGCGAAATGGCCGCGCTTCTCTGATAACGACACGGCGGCAAAGAGTCAGAATCCAGAATCCAGAATCCGGAATTCAGGAGCGAGACAAGAGCGGTCGGCAGCTTGGCACTTTATTTTTGCACTTTTATTTGATTTGACACTTTTGGCGGCGCGCGCGGTGCCCGTCAATCAAGGTTCCTTTGGCCACACCCCCTTCTTCTTCATCCCCTTGCCCTTTCCGGGACAAGTATCATCCTACAGATTATAATGTAGGTATGTACATATATACATATGTACATGCATATGTGCATATTGCATATGCACTGCATGTACTAATGACGCGCGCATGGGATCGATTCGAGATTTGGCCTCACCACCCCTTTCTTGGCCTGTCGCTCATTGGCAGAGCAGACGGGAGAGATGGACATGCTATCCTCGGTGCTTTCAACTACCGCGTACTGAATGCCTAATGTACATACATATGTACACTAACGGAACGTTCCAGGCAAATGACATGACAGACATGAGGGCCATCCGTCGCCCCATTTTGATCCGCACGCCACCATACATATGCCCATCTACCATCTACAAAAGGCATCGTCACCCACCAGGAGCTCCGCCTCGTCTCCGCTCAGGAGGGAGGGAGGGGGCCAAAAAAAAATTGAACAGGCTCAAGCCAGGACCCCTACATTCCAAAGGCCGCAATAGAAAAAGAAGAAGAAAAGGCGGTACGGGATTGAAAAGAGGGGAAAGGGAAGAAAAAAATTCACCGCATACGAATGTATGTACGTATGATGACAACGACAGGGTTTCTTTTCTTTTCTTTTTTTTTTTTTCCTTTTACTTTTACTTTTACTTATTTTTTTTATTATTACTTGGTTTCCTCTTCTTTTTTTTTCCACCCGGAAATAATTCGTCAAGTAGAATGGCCGGCGACGAGTGGGCGATTTTCTCCCCCTTTCCTTTCCTTTCTTTTCTTTTCTTTTCCTTTATTTTATTTTATTTTAATTATTTCTTTTTCTTTTCTTTTCTTTTATTCTTCATCGTTGCGAAATATGGGGTCCGCAAAAGCAAAGCCAGCTCGGGCCCGGCAAAGCTGACTGACAGAAATTCTCCCGAGGTTGGGTGACGATTACGGGACCTGAAACAAACACACACACACACACACACGACACGCAAGACAAGAATAGCGCCCAGAAGAAGATGATGATGATGAAAAAGAGTCATGAATAGGTTAACGTCAACCTTTCTCACAAATGGCATTCGATTCACACACAAGTCAACGCCAAGCTTAAGCTTGCCCGACTCGGTCGGTCAGTCGGCTAAAGTGAAAGAACAAAAAAGAAAGAAAGAAAGAAATTGCGCACACGCGCATCGCAAATGGCAAGTCAGCATGATCGGAAAGAACGCGCTTTGCCATGCGTTTCGAAATTGCGAGTCCCATGGTTGCCGGCGATGTTGCCGATGGCCTTTCGATTTCTCGATCTTTGACTAGAGCGTTCGAAATCCTTTGGAGGGAAGAAGCGCGTGGTGGGGGGCAGCAAGCACAGACAGATGATGGGCGGCGGCGTGCTAGGCTTTGCCTTGCCTTGCCTTGCCTTGCTTTACTTTGGCTTGGTTTGCTTTGCTTTGCTGAGGAAGATATCCCAATTGCATGCACGCACGCCCCTTGATCTGAAACCAGCTGGTGCTGTTGATGATCACGATGAGCAGGACGGGGCTGGCGAAACAAGGCCGCGACGGCAGCTAAGCTAGACAGACAGGATGCGATGCGTTGGGACGAACTTGAGTTAGGACCGGCGGGACGTGAAGCCGTGAAGCTAGCCGAAGCCACTTTTGCTGGACTTGGGCTAGTAGTAGGCCGCTCGAGCTGGAGGAGCTGGCACATGGTGATTTCATTGTAAGTTGGGACGAACAGCTTCTCGTTCTGCTCCTGGTGTGTCTTTGGGCAGGACTCTCGAGAACAAAGGCACGAGTCGGGTCGACATGTGCATCGTGATGATATTGCCGGATGCAGCAGCCCATGAGTTAACCCCCCTTCCCCCATGAGACGACACGAACACAAGAACAAAGCCCATCTTGGTCTCTTCGTAGCTCATTGTTTGTAACATCCGTCCGTGGTCGACTTGATGACTCGTGCAAGACAGAAAGAACGGATGACACCCCCCCGCAGTATTCTTCACGTGTGCTAGAGCTAGTCCGTTTTCTTTTTCTTTTTTTCTTCTTCTTATTCTTCATGGACTTTGATGCATCGACTGCACTAGCACTAGGCCACGCCGGAGCCAGCTGAAGAAAGCACGAGGCCAACACGGCTGCACATCATCAGTATGTACATGTGTATGTACATATCTAGGTAAAGCACCTACTTTATGTATGTGTTTTTATATCAGCTGCACCTGTTTGGCCCGTCCTGCCTACCTACCTAGATACCTAGTCTTCTTCGACTGTCGTCTCCTCTCCATCCAACGCGGCCTCGCACTTGTTTCTCGCCAACGCTGCGCCATGAACCGACTAGCTCTGTCGCATACAATCATTCATCTATTCATCATCCATCTTCCATCGTCCCCCGTCCTATACGCCCCCATCTATCTCTCCCCATACCCAGCACCCCCAGCTCCTTCATGTTGCCTTCTGTGTCTGCGTCTCAGTCCCCGACTTACCCCGTGAAAATGTCACACCCCCCCCCCCCCCTCCTTTACGCGTATCAGGAACAGGACACAACCTGCACATGCACGCACATGCAGCCCGTTATGCACGAGCCCCAAAATGTCTTTACGTCACATTTCCGTCAAAGTGACCCAGCTGAAGCTCAAAGCTGAGTGTTGAAAACCTTTTGTATTTGTATTTTGTACCTGATTTGGTGTTTGGTTGGGTTTTACTTGGTCTCTCAGTTTTGGAGATTTGTATTTTTTTGGTGTTGAGTTTTTTGATAAGTTGACAGTAACTCAAATCATATCCGACCAGACCGGATAGAGCCAGATCTGGGTCTCCGGCAGGCAGGGCCCGTTCATGTACATACACATGCATGTTTGGGACTTGTTCATGGGGTGTTTTATTGCGGTCATGCGGTTTGCAGTGGGAAGCCAAATGGGGGGGTAAATCGGCTGTGTGGGTGGTAGGTTGCTGGACTCATTGATGGGTGATGGGTGGTTCCTTGACGCAATGACAGGACGGTGCTGGATTGACGGGTGATGAAGTCGCGGGATTCAGGGATCGAGAATGAGGTTGAGAGACGGAGATGACCATGGCAGTTCCTTGGTGTACACGTGCAAGGTGCAAGGACGGCGTGTAGTCGTCCCTGTGCAGTCATGGGATTGCCGCTTGGTAGGTAATTACGAAATGTCCTGACAGAAAAAAGGGTCATACAAAGCTATGAGCTGGTGTTGTAGAACATATATGTAGTGTATTAGCTGGCTACATATATGATGAAATCCGCTGTGTAAAAGAACGTGAAAAACCGGTTGGAGGCGGTGTTATGTTAGGTATGAGATTTCGTTAGCTGTACATGTAAGAAAAACCTCTTGAAAGAAAGACACGAAAACGCCGAGCATTGTCGTATTGGATACAAGATATACTCCTTGAATAAATGAATCTCCTGAATATAAAGACACTAAACGCCGAACGGAGTCGTATCGGATACAAGATATACTCCTTGGATAAATGAATCTCCTGAATATAAAGACACGAATACGCCGAAGAGTGTCGTGTTGGATACAGGATATACCCCTAGGCTAAACATGTAAAACTCTCCGTGGTGTTCAAAGGCCATAAAACCCACGTTTTCAAACATGTTGTATCAGATAGGACATGTATTTGTCACACATGTGAGAAATACCTGCACATGCACAAAAGACATCAAAAGACATTTATAAACGCCCTCTTCGCGGCTTGAATGTGGACTGCTTACGTGCCAAAAACGGCCAATGTCTGACAGATACGCTGTATGTACCTACTCGTGTACGTGAATCATGGGAATTGACGAATTGTCAAACCCTGGATACCTGATTTGGTGGGCAAATATCCAGTATAATCTCCTAGACGCACTATATACATGTCGTGAATATGTAGCAGGGAAAAGGTCGTACTGGACTGATGGTGTAATGGTTTGTATTGGGTTGGGGCCTTTCTTGACTGGGAGTTATTGGGAAAGAGCCTCGTTTGCTTGTATACGATGTATAAAGAACATATAACAAGTTTATATCTATCGTTTCTTTTACCATCCAGTCCTCGTTCATGGCAAAGAACGACAAACATTCTTAGGACTGTCATACCCAACGTAGGGCCGCGATATACTCGAGATTCTCCAAGTACATACGGTGCCACTGTATGTTTGTACGTATGCATATGTGCTTTCAAGGTATAAATGGAGGTACTATGCTTAATGTGAGGATGTAAAATGCCTTTTTGAAAGTAATAGAAAGAGAAAGAGAAATAAAGAACAAAAAAGGTATTATAAAGGATAAGGGGGAGGGGAAGGAATAATAAATAAAATAAGTAAAAATAAAAGTATTAAAGAAATAATAGAAAAACATATATATGAATCGTTCAAAATATCCCTACCCAATACTCAAACTCGTGAAACCAAGTCCGCGTCCCTCCTCCCTATGGAGGTCACCTTGCTAGCAATGCACCCCTTTCCCCCAGAATCTATCCATCTAGCCTATCCCGAAGCCCGCCTGATGAGCAGCAAAATGTCCGTGTGCGCAGAGGACAGGGAGCCGCGTCTTGCACAAGTTGGGATGATTGGCTTTGCAGATTTGGAGCTGCGAGGTTGGGGACGTCAAGGCCCGTAGGTGGGAGTCGTGGTGGACATGTGGTGAGCATTGAGGGGTGTGATGTATGAGGAACACGTTGCCATCACTGATGAGTATAATGTATGGTGGGAGGGTTATCCTAAGAAGGGCTTGTGGTTTTTTTTTTTTTTTTTTTTTTTTTTTTTTTTTTTTTTTTTTTTTTTTTTTTTTTTTTTTTTTTTTTTTTTTTTTTTTTTTTTT
>SRPT01000946.1:0-11215 GCA_018360205.1 Claviceps digitariae
TTCTTTTTCTTCCCAAGTATTATACTGTGCATAAGACCAGCCTTTACAGTCGGCAAACAAAGACCCCGTGCCTTGCATCCCACGGGTAGAAGACAAGGGCCCCCGGGAAAGCAAAAGTCATCCCATCGCCATGAAAAAAAAATCCCGACTTGCACTACTGGGTACTGTGAAACACGAGAAAAAAACAGAGAAAGGGGGAAAAAAAATAAGAGGGATAATAAGAGGGAACGGAAAAGAGGATAGAGCAGGGCGCCATATCGCGAGGTACATAGGTACATAAATCCGCGACTTGCCCCTGGCAATTTGGGACGCGAGACGCGGGCCTTGCCGCCTTGGTTTTCTGGTTCCTGTATTGCCATGTTTGCGCAGATGCAGTATGTTGCGTATTGTTGAAATCCGGCGCAGGCATCTACAAAGGTCAAATCCACTAGAAAGGGGACGTAAGTCCGAACTCTACGTCGTTTAAAGTTGCGGATTGGCAGTTTGAAACGCGAAGAGGATAGATAGATCCAAAGCCTTTCAACAAAAGGAAGTGACAGAAAAAGGTTAAAGAACGGAGCGAAGATGGCGCGAGGGGGTGTTGCCCATGTCTCACTACTGTTTTCTAACTTTCAAGGCAGAAGCGGGAGGAGTTGCGGGGTCATAGACTCGTGTTTCATGGAGGATTGGACGGTAGATGCAAGATGAATCGTGTGGCGCGTGGCTTTTCGGGCCCCGTTGTTTCTTTTTCCCCTTTCCCTTTTTCTTGGAAAAAAAATCGGAGGAGACAAACGTGTCGGAGGCAAAGGGGGGGTTGGTTGTTTCCGCATTAGGTAGCAATCTCTTGCTCCCCTTGGCGGCTGGCTGGAGCGGCACCTTTAGCAGCAGAAATAATTCAGCCGTAAATGCGGGATGCAACTTGCAAGTGGCACACAAACGGTTCGATATGCAGTCGGCGTTCTGTTGACACACTTTCTTTCAGCTGACCCATGACCAGCAGCACCTCGAACCTTTCTGGATTCTCCCGAGCTGCGCCCTCTTTGTGTGGGCCGTGGAATGTTCAGCGCCACCGTTGTGAGCATGTTGGGAATAGGGTAGGGTGCTTGCGGCCGCCAGCCGGTGTGATGGTGGATTGATGATTGATCTGATGATCAAGAGCTGGAGACGAGGATCGTGGATGATTGGTCAGAACGCCGTAGCCACACGCCGACGTGCGACGTGAGAAGTAAGTAGTGAGGCTGCGACAACGTCACTTGATGCTGATGTTGACAGGACGGATGTATAAAGTTTGTACAAAGGAGCGGCGACCCAGAAAAGGCAAGAGAGCGTGCAAAGTCGCCGAGAAGCGAGCGACTCATACAAGGATACCGTGCCGTGCTAGATCCTAACGTTTGCCTGAATCTGTTGACATCACCGAGACATACAAAGTGTCGGAATCATTTTGATCAACACACATGACATGACAGTGCTTGGGAAAGGCGGAAGGCGAGCTTGTCGCGCGAATGTAGATGAAAACAGCTGGGAATGGCTGCAAATGTCGAAAATTCCTCTTTTTTTCAAACCATCCAAAAAAAAAAAGACAAAAATGAAACACGGCTCCGAATCTGACTCCAAGGGAGAAGGCCAGTCGGCGTCAGCCCGTCACTCGCCGAGTCCAGAATGGCAACAATCCTTTGTCTCCATCTCCTCCTGCTCGACGCCCAATTCTTCTGTTGAACATCCTACTCCTTCCCAACCTCATCAAAAGTTCTTTGACTGCCCGCCTTGTCGTACAAGTCCGGACAAAGCAAGTCAGCCAGCCACCATGGTGAAACACGGCTGAGGTGATGATGCACTGCTGCACTGGAAAGGAAGTGCTGTTGACTCATCTCCCGCGTCCAAGACGAAATATCACCAACAAAATTGTTCCACAATGGTTGTCGACTTCCAGCTGCATGATGGATCAGATTTCTAGGCTCGGGATATTCGGCCACCGCGCGGAATCCCGGCATCCATCTTCCCCGCAAGAACCTTCTGCACATCGGTTCCCCTTGTATTCCTTGTTTGGCACTCCAACGGGGTATAATAATGTATAATATTCGTGATATAGCTGAATCTGCAGTGAATCAAAGAGGAGGCTGTGCGTGTGATATCAGAAAGCCATCAGATAGGTACTGCACTTTCTTACCCCATTTTCTGTCTCAAGTGGCCACAGCTGAAGGATCAGCATGTCTGCCACAAACGAGACGGACTTTTGGAGTCAGTTGGAAATCATTCGTGCAGAATGGACAGGAATACCGGTTTGGATTTCAGCTGTAAAAAAAAAAGAAAGGAAAGGAAAACGAACCATTTAAAGGGACCGTCATGCCAGCAAAAAAACTTCAAAAAACGAGCAAACGCAGCCCCATCTCACAATTGATTCCTTACATCCTCGTCCACGTCAGCAATCATGAAGCCATTCATCACATTCGCCTTCATCTTGGCTGGCATGGCACTGGCCAGCCCTGATGCGGAGGTTTTTGAACGACAGACTCAGTGTGCGCATAGAGGCGACCCTTGCCTGACAAACAACGGCGGCTCCAGTCCGGTTTGTTGCAAGGGTCTGTGGTGCGTTAAGACGGTCCGATGGGGCAACAGATGCCTGTAGATCAAATCATTCATGTAAGTGGCCCGTCTGAATGGAGATTGTCACAATGACACTGAGGGGTCGACCGTGTGCATGAGGCTAAATCGTTTTTGATCAGACGGCAATGACATCAGTATTCTGGGGCGGTGCAGACAGTGGGACAGACAGGAAGGGGAGGCGAGATTGGGGTGGCATGTTCAACGTCCAACTATGATGTCGAGGTTGGAGATGCCGTGATTGTAGCGACAGCCGATCAGCAAGGTTTAGACTTCGGAAACTGGCTCAAGGTCAAGCAAGGTTGGGGTCAGCTCAGTCAACAAGCATCATTTCCAGCCGAGTTTCAGATTGGGTGCCCGTGGTGAAGTGCAGAGTCTCGATTGTGTGTAGAAGCCACAACTGCGGTGGTTGGTAATTACGGCAGGGGACTGCGGGATCCACCCACCAGCCAGAATGTCGTCACGGGTCGCGGCTGATCAAGGGTTCAAGATTGATAGTTGATTCGAATCAAGGCCTTGAATGTGCGTAGTGTGAGTCTATTGTGCGCGCGCGCGCGAGAGAGTGTGTGCATGTGGGTGCGCGGCTGTCTGGCAGTGCCTGCCGGCTGCACTACCTTGCCATGTGAGAACTGACCAGTGAGGAGCATCGGAATAGCGGGTCGCAACGCGCGGCGCCGCCGCCACCAATGCAGGTACGCGAGGTAAGTGCGGCACGTGGGCAGCAACCGGATTGACGGCAATTCTGAGAATTGCCATTTTGTCCAGTTCATGCATGCATCTTTGATTCTACCAGACTTTTCTCTTGCCGTTTTCTTTCGCCCACCATTGACTCTCAACTCTGGTGCCAGTCATCCTCGAAAGACAAAGGATGGCGGCACTCTTGTCCCGCGACCCCGGCCATGGAGATGAGGAGCAACTTTCGTGTGGCGTTAAAGCTCGACTAGTCCCCCAGGCCACAGATTGCCAGGCTTCATGGGTGGGGAAGATGCCCACAGATTGTGCTCCTTTGCATTGCGAGGCCTCTTTTCAGGCTGTTCGACGAATCCTTCCAGAATGCTGCGTGGAGGGACCAGGAGCAGCCGTCCCGTCCGTTGCAGACACGCATGCACGCATGCACGCACGCACGCACACACACAACACCACCACATTTCGTACATACACATGTACACTGTACATACGTGCGTTCATACATTGATACATATTTACACGGCACGACATATCTATGTATGCACAAACATGCATCCTCGGCTCAGCTCAAGACGACCGGCATTGCGGCCGTTGTGCAATCGGCCTGGATCCATTCTTCTGTTGCACCCAAAAATGCCGCCTTTTCCCACGTGCCGCTCGGACCTGCTGCCGATTCTGGCTGAAGGCCTTTCCGCCTCGCATGGCTCGAGTCGCCCTCTACCAACAAACGGCCTGGAATCCTTTTACCGCCATAGCGAGAAAGAGAAACAAGCCAGTCATTTCCTCCGCATCATCCGCAAGGTCAAAAATTGCATTCGAGCCCGCCATGAGCTCTACCTGGACACGTACCTGCCTGGCAATACCAGACCCTTTTTTTTTTATTAGCACAATCCCAATCCCGTCCGATACCTTCAATGTTCCGCTATTCCTCCAACATGCCCCATCCAATTGAACAGATGAAACTAGCTTTATCTCCGAGGCCGTCCTGGCGAACGACCAAACGATAATGATGGACATGCGCCAATGTCCTCCCCATGTCGGCCTAGTTGCTAGGAGGCTCCCCGGACGCTTGACTCTGCATTCAGGAAAACCCCAGAGCCCACTTGGGGAAAAGAAGGTGGGAAATGAAGACCCTGGCGACCCCAGTCATGACAACGGTGCCAAGATCGTGCCCTGCCTTTTAGCTTGGCGCTGTGGAAACAGGCTGTTCGTGGATAATATTATGCGCTTCTACGATGCTGTGTGCCCCTGGACACGCTCAAATGAGCGGAGATTTAGACAAGACTCTGCTTGGGGCCTGGCTTGGGGCAAATCTCTTGCGCTATATTTGGGACGAGATGTGACAAGGCCGGATGACAGGCTACCAAAAATATAGAACCCGTCAGCCCCCTCCTATCGTGTGAAGCTTGCCACGGCTTGTCCATGGTCATTTGGGTCTACCGTCCAGAACATCACCACTCAAGACGCTGAGCGGCTTTCCAAGCTCACTCAGGAATTGGACATCGACCGGAGATACACCATCATCATCAGAATGAAGACGCCCAGCATCGCCATCGCGGCCTTGCTCGCGACCGCCGCCGATATTGCCATCGCCGCTCCCCAGGCCAATTGCAAAGCAGACAGTTGCCTCAAGGCCTTGCGATCATCTCATGTCGCTGGGCACGACGCCAAGACTTTCTGTGCCAAATATTCGGCCGACCCCGCTGATAGGACAGACGTTCCGAGACATGTTGCCGACCACTGCAAAGACAAATCGGGTGCTCTCTCGCAGCTGAGAATCTCGAGTGCTTGCGACTGCCTGACAACACCTATCAAGTCCGTGAGGGACGCGGCCCCCAAGTCGAAGTCCACTGGCAGTTCCAGTTCCGCCGCTCCATGTGCCCAGATCAGCGCCCTCGCGGGCAAGCCCAGAGAACAACCGCGTGAGTTGAATCAATTTATTCTACTTCCACCTGGCGTGGTTTTCCTCATTGTTTTCCGATTTTCCTAGACCAACAGTGGCCTGAGGAGGACAGCCCTTGTAACAAAAGGAAAAGAGAAAGAAAAGGAAGAGGAAAGAGGACAACGTGGTTGCCTTTCATTTTTTACTGACTTACTTTTTCCTCCGCGACATGCAGCTTTTGTAATGGTTCCTGCGGCTCTTGCATACGAATGCCTGCAATCCGTCCCTCTTGGCAAACAGGAGGCGATCCAGTTTGTCGATGCCATCGCGCCGTATCTCGAGTGGCAGAGTGATCCCGCGTACAAGAAGAATCCCCCCAAGAACTACTTTTACCCGGGCTTCGACCTGTTTGCCAACCTTGCCAAGGTCAAGTCCAATCTGCAGGCTGGAAAATACGCCAACGAATACGATTTCCAGGTCGACCTGTACAAGCAGGTTTGGGCCCCAGGCCAGGACGGCCACTATGTTTTGTATCCCGACTTGCTGTCGACGGCCTTCAAATGGAGCAGGCAACCAGTACCACTAGTCTCTATCAGTGAGGACGGTAAATCCTTGCCGGTCATCAAGTTGCAGAGTAAGTCTTTGTTGTAGGCGCAAAAGAACAAGAACAAGAAGAAGAAGAGGAAGAGGAAGAAAGAGCAAACAGGACACGCGCTAATTTGGGATGGGATCAAACAGGTGATGTTGTTGCCAACCCCAAGACCGCACCCGTCGTCACCAAGATTAACGGGGTTGACGCTGCTCAGTACCTCGAGGATACTGTCAATTCTGCCAGTTATCTTCAGGATCCGGATGCCGCCTACAACACCATGTTCTGGTCCAAGTCAGGTGCCGCCATGTCAGGCTCTGGTAACTTCGTCACTGGTGGCCGAAGTGGCCTGTTCTACCACGGCCCGACCACGTCCCTGACCTTTTCCAACGGTACTACTGTGGAGCTCGAGAACCAGGCCGCCGTGATCGGGGACATGAGCGGCGTTGTAGATGGTCCTTCCATGTACAAGAAGTTCTGCTCTTCAAAGACAGCCGTCACTTCTCCAAAGCCTCCACCTAGCAGCTCTAGCCTGACTGGCTACCCATCGCCCCAGATCTCCACGCAGGATGGTGTCGTGACTGGCTACTATCTGAGTGGCGCAGGCGTAGATGATGTCGCCGTTCTTACGATCACGTCCTTCGACCCCGCCAGCCCTGCCGAGTTTCAAGCCGTGATTATGGACTTTTTGAGTGAGGCCAGTGATGCCGGCAAGAAAAAGCTTGTCGTCGACCTCCAGAACAATGGCGGCGGTCTCGTTCTGCTCGGCTACGACTTCTTCCGTCAACTGTTCCCCACAACGGTGCAGGACGGAAATTCCCGATGGAAGCTGACCAAGAGTATGGGCCAGGCGGCCAAGGTGGTATCTGATGTCGTCAAGACTTGGGACATCACGGCAAGCTCAGATAACGACCTGATCGAACTTAGCGAGCAATGGTTGAACTTCCGACACGACTTGAATATCAGCAACGAAAACTTCCTGACGCTGGCGGACAAATTCGGTCCTCATGTCTTCCAGAATACTGAATACACCGCCCTGATGCGACTTAACCTCAGCGACCCCCTTTTGACAACCGATCCAGTCCACGGACTTGGAATCGGCATCACCGGATATGGCAGCCTCACCGAACAGCCCCAGTACTTCCAGCCCGAAGACATCGTATTACTCTATGACGGTTCCTGCTCATCAACCTGCACTGTTGCGTCCGAGTTCCTCCGTCTCAGTGGCGGCGTCAAGTCAGTTGCCATGGGCGGTCGTCCGAAGCAGGGTCCCATGCAGGGCGTCGGAGGTATCAAGGGCTCTCAGGTCTACAGCTTCATGGACGTGTACAATGTTGCCCAGGCCGTCCTCGGGATGACCAACGACACCGCGGTTCAGACCGAGATGAACCGATTCACCACCCTGCCCATGCAGCGGTCCCGCATTTCTTCCCTCAACGTCCGTGATCAGATTCTCGCTGGCAATGTCAACGACGGCCTCCCTGCGCAGTATGTCTACGAGGCTGCCGACTGCCGCCTCTACTGGACTGCGCCTATGATTACGGATGTGAACGAGGTCTGGAAGGCAGCGGCCAACGCGGCTTTCAACGGCGCCAAGTGTGCCTACGGTGGCATTACCCGATCCAAGCATGGCCGCAGCACCGAACCCGCTCGGGCTCCCGCTCCTCGTGGTGCAGCCATGCCCGCGAGATTGTCCCAGCAAGTTGACAAGTCTCCTGTTGAGCGCAGCACTAGATGGGTGGCCAGGCACCTGCAGCTGGCCATCAACTAATGCGGACATGTCTCTCACGCGACAAGACGAAACTCACTTCTATCATAATGTATATAATACTACGCACCCGGGGGGGAATATAATCACCACCATAGTTTTGAGTGTATCCGACTTTTTTGGGATATGAATCGATTGTAGAGGACAATGAGACCTAGTTCAGTTATGGCATGCATGACATGACAAGAAGCAGAAACCTATCTATCATTCTTGATTTAATTTCCAATGGAGAATAAATTATATACTCTTGGCTTTTTTATTCTTGACTTGTATTTACTCATTTATATATATTATTTCTTCTTATTTCTTTCTCTATTCCTTTATTCTTTATTTTATATTTATTTTATTTTTTTATTTCTCGTCTCTTATTTATCTGTTCATGTATATCAACTCACCCTATCCCTTCTCCGTCTGCTATGGCATAAACATCCTTTTTGCACAACCCCCTACCTGGCTGCACAAACCAAGAACCGTCCTTTAAAACACCACCCTTCTCAAAGTATGTATTACGTCTGTTCAAGTCCTTTCCAAGCCTGCCTGGTTCGTACACACCTCTTCCACCTACTTAGAGCACAAAACCCGAATCATGTTCCACTCATTGCTGACACTAGTTTCTAAACGCACATTTCTCTGTACATACACAAGTCATCACATCTAATCATCTCCTCTCCATACCTGCATGCCGCTATGCAAGGCTCTTATGCGCAAGCCCTGCTCTCGTACCCGGCCACTGAGTGTCCTCTTCGGCGGCAGGTGCCACGTCGGGGGTCCGTCATTCGTCCACGACCTGCTGTGTTGGGGGCCGCAAAAACAACAGACGGCTGACGAGGAGTGGATGGCCTGTCTGGGGATCTGTGGTAAAACAGAGGTGGCGTATGGGGAGGATCGGGGCGCGGGGACATGGCGTGGTGTATTGGTGATGGGCGGCGGCTTGGAGATGATGCTGTTTGCTATTGCTTTTTGCTAGTGCTATTCCTGTCGCGTTCCTGTCCCGTTCCCGTTCCCGCTCCCGATTTCAAGTCGACTCTATTTTCAATAGTTGATTTGCAACAATTCTGTGCTCGGACGTAGATCGTGTCTACTCGTGTTTGGTTGTGCTGTGCGACTCCGTCTCAGGCACGGCGCGACCACAGCCACCGCCACAGCGTCCGTCATGCTGTGTAACGCGGTGGATGTGACTGCTGCTTATTTTTTTTTTCCTCCTGTTGTTTTGGTAGGGTGGTACGAGAGGAGGGGAATTGAAAGACGCGGAGGGATATAAAAGGGTTTTATAGGTCCTGCCATGTAACTTGGAGGGTTCTTGGCCGATGTTTTTTATTTTATTTTATTTTATTTTATTTTACTTTATTTTCTACTTCTTTGTCTTTGGTACAAGGTGACATGGTGGGAGAATAAATACAAGCCCATCAGTACAAATACATATACATGTACAACTAAAAATGAACATCCACATCGGCGTTTAGAAATCACGCACGACACATCTTTTTCACGGGCTGGGAGTGGACAAGCTTTTTGATGATGCGGCCAAACCAAGAGCATGATTTGATTGTGATTGGAGCGGGTATGTTTGCCTCTCTTTTTTGTTACATCTAGTAATGGTGCATGATGTATATTCTATCTAGTGGAGGACACTCTAGCTACCTAAAATGTATGTAGTGGGTGTCTTAGGCGAGATGCCTAAGATATAAGGCTAGATACTAGGGCACTACATCTAAGGGTTCTAATAAAGGGAATATTAAAAGGTCTATAGTGTGCAATACCTTCCCTATAGCTAAATAATTAGCCTATACTAAATATATATAAAATCCATTCTTAGAAGAGTGTAAAAGGCTAGCTTAAAAGAGGCAAAGAGAATGTGTTAAAAATCTAAGAAAATATAGTATATAGAAGGTTATGCTTCTAAGCGCGTAAGCATTAGCAGTAATAGTGGCTAATCCTTAGAGAAGAAAAACTATATATAAAATATATAGAAAAAGGCTTAATTAGATAATTCTAATTAGTAGTTAAGAAGTAAGGGTTATAAGAAATACTAACTAAGGAATTATACATAATATTTATACAAAATTATTATACTTTATACGTTTAAAGCCTTTAGTAAAGCTATTAGCAATTATTTAATCTATACTAACTTATTTAAAGCAAAAGAGGCTATTTATAACCTTCTAAGTAATCTATTTATATTATAAATCTATATGCTATATATAGCTATAATACTTTTTATTAATTATATTTACCTATATATTCTAACTATTAGTAAATAGTAATAATAAGTAGCTCTAATTAAACCTAAAGTCTTTAATAAGCTACAATACCTAGATTATAAATAAAGCTATAAGTATAAAATTAATAAATTTAGCCTTAGTAATACTTAAAGCTATAAAAGTTTGCCTTTTTAAAGACTAAAGAATAGCTCTGCTATTAAGTATAATAATATAGCTAGCGGTAAAACGCTATATTATAATATTATTACTATAAGAGGCATTACTATAACTATAAATATAAAGAATTTAATTATTAGTACCTAGAGTGTATTTTCCTCTAAGAAGGATACTAAAATTCTTTATTCCCTAAAGGTATTACTATAGGTGCTTTTAAAGATCCTAATAGAACTACTTTAGCACTAAATTTGCTATACTAAGCTTATTAACTATAAATATAATATTAGGTTTTATATATATAAAGAGCTAATTAAAGCATTTAATCTCTCTTTACTAATCTATAAAATTACTAATAGTAAGGAGGTCTTTTTAATTTATAGGAATTTTAGCCTATAGTAGCTAAGGCATGTAAGCTAGCAATAGGTTAGATACTTAGAAGTGCTTAATAATGGATTTAATATACTTTTTTTAATAAAGAAGAATAATTTAATAGTTATAATTCTATAAAAATTATATACTAAGGAATATATATACTATCCCTAAGCACTTAAGCTTATATTAGGATTCTAGTAGGTTAAGTATAGTGCTTATTATATTATTTAATAAAGCTGCTATAATAATATTATTAATATAAAGAAAAAGAAAAACATAGTCTTTATAAGTAAAGATATATAATTTGCTTATAAGTCTCCTAAATCTATACTTAAAGAGCTTAGTAGATATATTATTAAGCCACTAAAGAGGTAATATTAGTAGGCTATATAATGCTTAATTAAGGCAGTATATACGCCCTATGCTGTCTTTATAACCGTAAGGTTACTATATAAAAACCTTAGTTTTTACATTAGCATTTAAAAAAGCATTAATAGTATTATATTACTGCTATTTAAGATTATAAATAGTAATTAGTATATAAAATATATATAGAGAAACTAGGTAGGCGACTATAGTGTAGAGGTCTTTATCTTTAAATACTTTATTATATTAATTACTATAAACTACCTATTAAGCCTTTAAATAAGGCTTATTATTAATAGGATATTTAATAGTATAAACCTAATAACTATTAAAGATTATAGTATTTTTTAGTAGGTAGACTAATTCCTAGCTATTCTTTTACTATATTTTTTCTAGCTTTTTAAGCTTAGCTAGGCGCTAAAATATATAATAATTTAGAAGATCTTTTGCTTTAAACTAATTTAATAGTATTAAGATCTTTATATTTACTATACTAGCTGTGTTAATAATTATTATATAATATAAGGGATTTATAGCTTTATCTTCCTTATATTTATTATTATTATAATATATAACTATAAGGTTTAAAGACT
>SRPT01000947.1:0-11148 GCA_018360205.1 Claviceps digitariae
TAATATAAGTTATATTAATTTATATTAATTAGTTATATTAAATATATTTTTTATAGTATATATTAAAATAGTAAATTAGTAACTAAAGGGGTTTTTTTTTTTATTATATAAAGGCCTTTTCCCTCTCCTTTTTAGCCTTCTTTCTTTTTCTTTATATATTATAAAAATTATAAGTAATTCTCTTTTTACTATATTTATAATGCTATTAATATTAATACTATTTACTATAGGTTTATAGTAATTCTATTTATAGGTTTTAACTTATTATAAATAATAGTATAAAAATCTTTAACTTTATAGCTTAGTATAAGTATATACTTTTTTCTACCCTAGTTTTATATTTAACTTAGCCCTAGCCTAAGGATTTTAAGGAGTGTTTCTATAGTTTATACTTTATAAAAAGTAAAAATATTAGCTAGTAATATTATAATTAATAAAGTAAGTATTTATTCTAAGGTTAAGCTATAATTAGTACTAATTTATAAAAGGTTTTAGTATAATATATTATAAGTATATTAAAGCTTATTAATTCTACTATTAAGTAAGTTTTTATTAATTTTATTTTAATACTACTATAGTTTTTAACTAAAGTTATAAATTAAAAATTAGCCCTTATATTATAATAATATAAAGAAACTTATTTATATATAATAATAATATATAAATAGTAAAGAAGTTAATATAAATTTACTTTACTTTTAGCTTAGTACTACTTTAGTAGCTAATATTATAATATAGAATAAATAATATAATAAGCTTTAAAAAAAGTTAAAGCTATTTATTATTATAAAGAGAAAGAAAAAGGCTATAGCTAAGCCTAGTACTAAGCCTATTTTAAGTAAGGTATAGTAAAAGAAGTTATTTTCCTTACTAAAGTAGTATACTAATACTTTAAAGAAAGTAAATAAATTAAAAAAAAAGAAGTAAAAGTAGCCTATACTTATAGTAGCTATACTTTAGGCTAAAAAGGCCTATACTATTAAAATAGTAATAATAATAATAATAAAAAAGGTACTAATAGTAATAATAATAATAGTAATAAAAAATAAGGTAATAAAGAAAGGAAAGGTAGCTAAAGGGTTATAAGGTATTAGCCTAAAGGTAATAAAAGGCTATAATAAAATTATATTTCTTTTTTTTTTTTTATTTTTTTTTTTTTAATTTAAATAATAAAAATACCTATATTATTATTATTCTACTTCTATACTATTTTTATAGTATATTTATATATATTTATTATTGCTTTATTTCTTAATATTATTCTTTTATATATTATTTAAGGTATTCCCTACTTTAATAGCCTATTAGGTTTAGTTCTCTACTAATATATATTTATTTTCTTTAGCTTAATAGTTTTATAAATAAAAAGTAAGGGTATACTATTTAAAGTAGCCTATATAAAGTAGCTAGTAAGTAAGGGTAGTAGCTATATATAAGTTATTAAGGGCTAAATAAATATTATAGTAGGTTTATAGTAGTATTTCTCTAAGGGTAGCTTAGTATAAATAATTATAGTAAGAGTATTTAAGTAAAATATAATATATATTTTTAAAATCCTCTTAGTATTAGTATATAAATAAGTTTACCTTAGAAATATATTATTTAAATAGAAATATTTATAGCTTAATTTTTTTTATTTTTATTTAAATAAAAGCTACTAACTTATACTTAAGTAAATTCTTATAAAGGTATATAACCTTTTTTATTATTTAAAAGTTAGGTTTATAGTTAGCTACTATAAGCTTAAAAGGGTATTATTATATTTATATAATAGCTTATTTTTAATATTATTTATCTTTTTACTTTTAATTTAATTTTACTACTAATAATAAAGTAGTAATAAGGGTAAGTAGCCCTTAACTTAAGAATCAAATATATAAAAATAGTAATTTAAAAACCTATTTCTATTAAAATAGCTAATACTATAAATATACTACTATTAATATATAAGTAGTTTAAATTCTTTTTACTATTTTATTAGCTTTAATTTTATTATAAAAGTATTTAATATAATAATTTAAGTATAGATTAATTAAAGAGATTATTACTTTAGTTTTAAGGAAAGAGTATAGTATAGCTTAAAAGGCTTTAGTTATAATTTAAAAATACTTATTTTATTTTATAATAAAAGCTTTAGCTATATTTTTTACTACTTTACCTAAAGTAGTAAGGGTATAGTATATCTCTATACTATATATAACTAGGCTTTATATTACTTATATATATAGTAGTTTAGCTTTTTATAGTTAGTATTTTTATATAAAAGCTATTAGTAAAGTAAAGGTAAGCTACTATTAATATAGCTTTATAGCTACTTATATTTAGTATTCTTTTTAATATAATTTTTTATAAACTTATACTTTAAAGAAGTAAGTAAATTAAATAAGCTAAACTATAGTAATACTAAGGTAAATAAGTACTATAACTATATAGTAGTATTTTATAAAGTATATAAGCTTACTTTTTTATAGATAAAAGACTAGGCTAAATTTAGTAAACTATAATTAATAAATATATTATATAGCCTTAAGCTAGTTCTATATTTTTTCTAAGGTATAGCTATATATAAAAATATTTATATTATTTAAAAAGCTAAAAATTAAAGTAAAAAAGGCTATATATAATGCTTTATAAAAGGGGGTAATATATAAAAGGAAAAGTATAGAGAAAATAAGGAACCTTTATAGTATTTTTATAAATATAAAGATAAAAGTAATAGTTTTTTTTTTAAAAAAAAGGTAGGCTATTTTTACTATAGTAAAAGTATAGGTTTACTATAATATTTATTTAAAGAGGCTTATATAATATATAATATAAATAAGCTATTTATAGTATACTATATTAAAAGTAATAGAGATATTTAGTTAAAAAAGTAATATAATTTTACTATAATATTATATTATTCTTACTACTTTAATAAAAATACTAAAGGTAACCTTTATTAATTTATTTACTTAATTCTTTATTTAGAGTTTTAATAAAGCTAAGCTCTCCTTAGCTATATTAGTAATTTATACTATTATTATAGCTTTTAATACCTTATTAATAATACTTAATAAGGAAATAAGTCTTTAGGCTTTAGCTTATTATTATTTTTTTAGTATTTTCCTAGGTTTATAAAGAATAATAACTTTTACTTTATAAAATAAAGCTAAGTAGTACTTAAGGTAATAATAGCTATTTAAAAGGTAAGTAAGGATTTAAGCTAAGGGTAGGCTATAAGCCTTTAAAAGGCTAGCTAAAATTCTATTAAGCTTTAGTACTTTTTAATTTATTAAATAGTAAATAATATTTTAAATTTTAGTTTAGTTAAAGTAGTCTTTAAAGGGAAATAATATAGTATTAAAGTAAAAGTAAAGCTAAGCTAATATATTATTTATTTTTATATATAATTTAGGGAAGAAATAGTTAGTAAAGGTAAGTGCTTTATTTTTATAGCTTATATAAAGTATAGCTATAATACCCTTACTTTAAATAAGGTTTAAAATTTATTATAATTTAAAGAAAAAGCTACTATAAAGGTAGGCTTAGTACTTAAGCTTTTATAAGTTACCTTAGCTAGTAATAGCTTTATTTATTACTTTATATTATAAGTTATAGTATTTATTATAAATTACTTAGGCTTAAGTTACCTTTACTTTAGTAATAGCTTACTAATTAAAGTTTAGCTTTATAGCTTACTATTAGTATTATACTTTCTTAACTTATTATATAGCTATTTAAACTTATTAATTTTACTATAAAGTAAAGCTAGTAGTATATAGCTCTCTTTTTAGTGCTACTTTATTTACTATAGTTTATAGTTTCTTTATTATTTACTTAGTATAGCTATTAACCTTATAAAAGCTATTAAGTAAGGGGTTAGTATTATTATTATAAAAGTAATATATAGCCTTTTTAATAATAAAGTTAGGGTTTATATTCTTTTAAGTGTATTTTAATATTATAAAGAGTATAGTATTATTTATAATACTAAACTATATAAGCTATAAAATATAATTAAACTTAGCTAAGTTTAGGCTTTTTATATATTTAGCTATAATATTTTAAGTTAGCTAAGTATAATTAATAGTGCTATTTTATTTTCCTTAAAACTACTATATAACCTTACTAAAGGGTATTAAAAAGGTAAAGTGCTATTAAGCTATAACTTTAAGTAAAAGTTTATTACTAAGGGATATATATTTATATTTATTTTATAAAAAGTAGTGCTAATTAAAGTTACTTATAAATATACTATAGCTTTAGGTTAAAGCTATAGTAAGGTTATATAAAGGGATTACTTAATCTCTTTTATAGAGAGAGGAGTATATAAAGTATATATTAATATTATATAAATATATTAAGCACTAATTAATACTAGATTATATTAACTATATTTTAAAACTATACTAGTAATTTATATAAATAGCTATTTAGCTACTTTAAGTAGTAAGTTAAAAGTAGCTAAGGCTAAGGTTTAAAGGTATTTTATTATTAGTAATTAGTTTTTAAATTACTACTATATTAACCTTAGCTTAGTAATATAGCGCTACCTTAATAAGGTGTAATTTTTTCTATATATTTTAATATATAACTTATATTATATAGTTTATTAAGTAGCACTTAGTATATTTAAGTTTACTATAGCTATAAATTATTAGCTAAAAAAGGCCTTTATAATGCTATATATTCTTAAGGTTATTATAGTTAAATAGGTATTAAGTAGTTTATTATAGCTACCTAAGGGTTTATTAGTATATTTTTATAGTAAAGCTTTATAGAATAGTATAAAGCTTACTTTATATTAATAGCTATATAATTTAACTTTAGTTTATTTAAATACTATTTTCTTTAGGTTAGTAAAGGCTTAAGGGTAATATAAATATACTATTTTTATATAAAACTACTATTTATTTATAATTAAATAAAGTTTTAACTATACTATATATAAGCTTAAGTAGTTATAGTAGTATTTCTAAGCTATCTTTATTAATACTAAGTAAGCTTATTTACCCTTATTATACTAGCTAGTAGTATAATAGCTATACTATAAAGTTACTTTATAATAAGCTATAATATAGCTAAACTTATAGTAGTAAAAGCACTATTAGGAGTATATTATATTATTATAGAGCTTTATTTTAAAGATTTCTACTTTATAAATAATTCTAGCTTAATAAAGCTAGTTAGCTATTTTAATATTATTAACTTTAATAATAAAAGGTACCCTTATTATAATACCTTTAGGCCTTTATACTACTACCTAAATAGGGCTAGTATTATTAGTATTAATAAGTTATTAAAAAATATTCTTCTTAGGTTAATTTTATATATTTTTTATAGAGAAGCCTTTAATAATAAAACTAAATATTCTTTAATTTAGTATTACTTTTAAACTAAATATAGTTTAAACCTAGGCTATATTTATAATATATAGCTTAGCTATATTTTTAAAGGTAATAATTATATTATTACTATAAAGGTAATATACTACTATAATAGTATTTACTTTAGTAGTATAATTAACTACTTATATAATTTCTTTTAGTGTTTAGTTCTTTATTACTTTATTAATAAAGAGGCTTTTAATAATAGCTTTATAATATACTTAGGGTAATATTATAATAGTAATAGTATTTTAAGTTAAAGGGTTTTAATTTATAATTCTAATTTTACTAGTAATAATACTAGCCTATATTAATATTATTATTTATTCTCTTTAAAGGGCTTTATTTACTACTTATTTAATTATAGCCTTAAAATTCTATATAGTAAGTACTATATTAATAAAAGTAATAAAGAGAGTTATAGAATTATAAAAAAGGTTTTTATAGTAAGTATAGGTTACTTTTATATTAAGGGTATAGAGAAATATATTTTATATACTCTATAGTAATACTAATAAAATAAGCTTAGTAATTTTATTATACTTAAGCTTAAGGTATTTTAGTATATAGTTTTATATTACTTTAAGTATATATTTTCTTTAGAGTTTTATTATAAAGCTACTTTATTCTATAAAAAGGTAGTAATAACTTTATATAAAACTATAATTTCTACTATTAATATTTATTAGTATTACTTTATCTACTATACTTACACTCTAGGCTTAATACGCTATTAAAAAAGGGGGTAAATAGATATAATAATTCTTTTTATTAGCTTTTTAAGCATTTTAAAGTTAATTCTGTGGCGCTATAGCGGTGCAGGCAAATTTGTAAAAAGTTTTTTTTTAAAGCTAGTATTATTAAATATTATATAAGCTAGTAATACCTTTAGTAGTATAACTATATAATAAAATAACTTTTATATTATTATTACTAAATTAAAAAGACTTTAAAGAAGTAATTATATTCTAAATATAGAATATAGTAATTATACCTTTAATTCTACTAAATAGTTTATATATTTAAATATTAATATAAATATAAAGCTAATAATTATAAGTAATAAGTAACCCCTTATAGTTAAAGGAATTAGCACTATATATATACTTATTATAAAAGGCTATCTTAAGCTACTTAATATATAGCTAGCCTTTAAAGTAAAAGTTAATATAATATTTCCTAGTTTACTATAAAAAGTAAGCATTATAATTAATAAATTATTTAATTAATTAATTATAAAAATTATAAAAATAAATATAGCTTCTTTTTACTAGGTTTTTAATATTATAGTTATTAACTTATATAATAAAAAGCTTTAGTATAATTTTATAGTATTACTATATAAGGCTATTACTAAGAATATTAAATATAGGCTTATTTATAAAAAGCTTAGCTATATAAGGAAAGAATATATACTTAAAGTATATAAAAAGGCTAGTATATTAATTAATTAGGCTTTTTTAACTAACTTTTACTATAAAGTATACTATTTAGCTAAAGCTAACTAGGTTATATATTATAAGCTATAAACTAGTATAACCTTATTCCTTAGTAAAGTCTTTTAAAATTATATTTAGTATAAACCTAAAGGGTTTAGTAGTAAAAACTATACTTTATATATAATTAATATATATACTTAGTTCTATTAAGTAATTCTAATTATTAATAAAACAAACTTATAAAAAGCTATTAAAACCTAGTAAACTACTATAAAAAATATAAGTAATAGCTTTATTATATAATATTTTTATATAAATAATACTATAAAATTCCTTAAGGTAAAGTTTATTAATTATTACTATAAAAAAAGTATAATTTTTAAAACTAAAGCTCCTTATATACCTACTTACTAAAGAATTATTAAATAAGCTAGCTATATACTAATAAATATAGTAAAGGTATTTATAATTAGTGCTAAGCTTTTAAAAATTCTTTAGCTATATATAATAAAGTATATAGCTAAAATTATAAATTTATTACTAATAAATAGTATATATAGTAGAAAATTACTATAATAAGTATTATTTAATAAGCTTAGCTTAATTAATAAAGTATTTATTTATAACTTATATACCTAAGGCTATATAGCCTATATATAAATCCCTAATAAAAGATATATAAAAGCTAAGAAAATAGCTCTTTATATAAAGAAAGGCTACTTAATTAATATAAAAAGTTCTAAATACTACCTCTTTAAAGTATAGCTTTCTAAAGATAATTATATTATATATACTTATAATATATATTTTTATAAGGGCCTTAAATAGCCTAAAAATAATAATATTAATAATATATAATATATTACTAAGCTTATTAATTCTATCTTTAAAGAAGAAAGCTATTAAATTATTATACTTTTTTATAATTTAAATATAAAGACTATAAACCTACTAGCTAAAAAATAAAAAAAATAGTAAAAGCTACTTTTAAAGTTACTAATTATTTTAATTTAAACCCTATAACTTATAAAAAAGTAAAATATAGTATATATTTTATTTAAGTCTTTAAATTAAAAAAATCTTTATTTTACTATATTATTAAGGGAAGCTTTTTAGCTTACTTAGTCTATAAAACTCTATAATAAAATATTAAAAAACCTATAAAATTTATATAATTTTAAGCATTAAAATAATACTATAAACTATAATTAAATAAAAAAACTTATAGTTATAGCTCTTTAGGCTAAAAAGCTACTTTTTTAAATACTTTTTAAGCTTTTAATTTTTATAAATAATATTAATTTACTAAAGGCATTATTACTAAATTAAAATAATAATATAAATAATTTAATTATACTAAAAAACTTTTAATTAATAATCTATAAAAAGGTATTACTTTTAGTAAGAAGTAATAATATATAATACTAGTTAAAAGACCTTTATACTTTATATATATATATAAATAAATTAAATATAGTTAATTATAATTAAAGCTTTTCTTTATAAGGTATAAAATAGTTTATAAAAGGGGGTGTAAAACTAAATTATTTAAAATTAGCTATATATAGTAAAAAGTGTATATTTCTAAAGTATTCCTTATAGAAGCTTAGTATAGCTAACTTTACTATTTAATACTAAAATAAAGATATTTATATTAATAAAGAAAAAGTTAGCTTTTTATATTATATAATAATAATTTAAGTAGCTAATTTAGCTATAAATATTATACTAGTTTTATTTAGCTAGTTTTAAGCAAAAAATATACTAAACTATACTATATTTTAATAACTTACTAAGAAATAAAAGCTTATTAAAATAGTTAAAAAAAATAGCTAAAACCTTATTTATTTACTAAAAGGGGCTTTAATCTTTAATAGCTAGTAGGTTTATATAATAAAATATTCTATTTAAAGAGAGCTTTATATAAAAGTATAATAAGTAGTTTATAGTAATTAAAATACTAAGGTTTTTAAAGTAAAAAACCTATATACTATAGTAGCTTATTTAGTATTTTTATAAGTATTTTATATTATTATTACTATTTATAACTATAAGTAGTAATAATATAATATAGTTAATACCTTTCTAAATATAAAGATATAAATAAAGGTTTATATAAAGTAGCCTTAAAGGCATTAAAATACTATAAAGTAAGTATACTAACTTAATAGAGCTTTTTATAGGCTTTTTATATTACTACTTTAGTAGCTTAATAATATTATAATATAGCTAAATATATAAAGATTTTAATAACTTACTAATAAGCTTTATATTTTTATTTAAAAAAATAGTATTATTTTTTTTCTTAATATAAATAATATTATAATTACTATACTAACTTAAAACACTATAAATAATATTCTTTTATACTTAGAAAAGTAGTATAAGCTTAAAAGGCTTAGTAAGGTATAAATATTCTTTAGAATTTAATTTATTTATAATAAAGCTAAAAAAACTATATTATTATATTAAAAGTAGTATATAAATATAATTATTAATAAGTATTATATTAGTAATTTTATAAATATAAAGATACTTTAGCTTTTAAAGGTAAAGATTCTATTTAATTAAAAAAAGCTTAATATAGTTAGTAACTTTTACACTTAAATAAAGAAAATTAAGAGCTTTAATTAGCTTTTTATATATATAAAATCTAATATTATATTTATTATTAATAAGCTTTATATAGTAAATATAGCGCTAAAGTAAATATATTAAAAACTAAAGAAATACCTTTAGTAATATCTTAAGGGAATAGTAAACCTTAATATTTACCTTAGTAAGTAAGTAATAAAATTACTTAAAAGTTATATATTATATATTTTTAGCTATAGTAATACCTTTTATAGTAATAACCTTAATTTAAAGGTCTTTATAGTAAGCTATATAATTATAGTTAATAATAAATTAGTTCTTTAGTCTTTTAAAAGGTAAAGCCTTATTATACTTAGCTTTATAGAAGCTAAATTTATTAATAAGTAAACTTATTATAATATAGTATTTAATATAATTACTTTAGGCACTTTACTTAAGAATAAAATTACTATATAGCTTTTATAGTATAGTTATTTAGCTATAAAGGTAGTATTATAAGTAGTAAGGTATATTTCCTTACTACTTTATTATATACTTATAGCCTTAGTTTTTAAATATTTAGGCTAAGATTATTTCTCTATATAAATCCCCTAGTAAATTTATTCTTTAGAGGATTTAATAGATTATGCTCTCTTTCCGCACACACATGTGCCATACCTTTAAGGTTATTAGCCAATCGCACCAGACCAACCAGAGTCCAGACACGCTCCTCGGACGTCGGTACTCGCCATCTGCCACACACACACACAGTCGGGAGCCGAACCTTGGATCTGTAAAGTAAGTATGATTGCATGATGGCTGATCGCCTCTTCCGACCTGTGGCTTCAGTGGCGCATGTGGGTTCAGGCAATCCCGAACATTTCAAATAACCCAATTTTGCATTTTGATTTTTTGGGCGCAAACAGAAAAGAGTTTTGGGGCCATTGGAAATTTCTCCACGGAACCCCCGACCCCGCTATACCTGCCAGTGCCGTCGCGTCGTCGATGCTTGCTTGCTCGGTCCAACGTCCAACGAGGAAGGGTGAAAGGGGAGAGGCTAAGAGGCCACGAGGCCACGAGGCTACAGATTCCATCTCCATCTCATCTGTCTGGCGCAACCGCCTCCCCTTCGGCCCCCTCCCGCGCGAGGAGTCGGCCTTTTTTTTTTGTGTATTTGATTTTTGATCTCGTTTCATGGTACTTTTCCTAAACAGGAATTTAATTTCCAACGACGCGCATTACGCATTTGTATCCTCACCATGGCGATATCTTTTGTGCCCATTCTTCTTATCTTTTTTCTTTCACACTCTTCTTTATTCATTGGTCTTTTAAAAAGTTTTGTTCCTTGTGAGAAACACCGTGCAGATAGATACCTCATTCATCTTACGCATCACACGCATCACACGCATCCCCACCACGCAAACTACCAGAGTTCAGCTAAAATTCCAAGCACCTCCCCATACACCCACTATAAATTTTGTGTAGAACCGTTCGGGATTACCTTAAGTACCTAGGTTGTTGTTGTTGTTGTTATATTTAACGCCCGAGCGTCCCGATTAGGTAAAGGGCGTGTAGGGCTAGTGAGCAGGGGGGGTGATAGGCTACGTAGACCTACTATATAGGGCTTAAGAAAATCTCTAAAACCCTTATACCCCCCCCTTTCTATATATATTCTATATCTTTACTACTAAAAGCTATATATAAAAATAAGGTAGTTTTTAGTATTAGTATTATTCTTTACTTATACTTACTTAAGTATAATAATA
>SRPT01000948.1:0-11201 GCA_018360205.1 Claviceps digitariae
AAAAAAAAGCCACAGAAAATAATACACACAAACTTTTGTTAGACTTTTCCAATGCTGATCAAGAACATTTTAGCCCTGCATTTACTTGACCAATTTACGTCCCATGGCCCCTGTAGGTATCGTATCGCCTTCCCTCAGAATCGACTACCAATCATATGACACCATTGTCGCGTTTCTTCCCTTGACTTCAAAACGCCACTGTTTATGATGTGTATCAAGCTTTGGCAAATGGACTCATGGTTCGCGTCCATTCTTCATTCCAGACAATGCACTTTGCTGCTCCTGATGCCCCGGAGAACATTCTGCGGGTGGCCTTTATTTCGTCACTACACCGTCAAGGCACCTCACCGGGTTTCGATCTCCCATACCAGGAGCCAGGTCGATGTTGTTTATGCTTTTTGTAATCCTTCTATTTAGTTTCTCGCTTGGAACAACATTTTAATTGTTCTACACGTAATGCTTTTTTCAATTTTTTTTTTTTTCAAAGAGCTACTGACTTTTCCAACGCCACTAACACAAAATATAATTTCTTGTTAAACTTTTTTTCTTTCTCTTCTTTCCTTGTCTCTTCTCTTCTCTTCTTCCTTTTTCGCCTTAGCATTCCATTTCCCGTGTACCGCATTTTCACAATCCAGCCCGAGCTTAAACTTGTCCTTATTCTAAACTCTCCCAAGGTGGGTGGCTGTGAAAAAGTCTATTTATGCGCCTGCCTTCTTGTCTTGTGGACTGTTTAGTCTTTGTTCTCGCACGACGTGGCGTGTTGTAGTGCCTTTGGTGTCTTTTTTGCTGATGGTTATTCCATTTTTTTTTGTCCATTTTTTTTTCTTTAACTTTTGCGCACTGGATGTGACTGATTTTGAAGAGGATTTATAGACGCTCTTGTGTCCCTTCTCCGTCTCTTTTTTTTCTCCCCCTTTGTTTTTTTCATCTCTCTTCTTTGAAGTGTCTGTTTCTCCTCATACCAACTGGATATTCATCTACTTCTATTCATCACTTCAACTGACTGCTCATCTACTTCTATTCATCACTTCAACTGACTACTCATCTACTTCTATTCATCATTTCAACTGACCACTCATCTACTTCCATCCATCACTTCAAGACTACTCATCTACTTCTATTCATCACTTCAACTGACTACTCATCTACTTCTATTCATCACTTCAAGACTATTCATCTACTTCCCATCTATTTCTTGAACTGAACACTCATCTACTTCTTTCCATCTCTTTCATCCCTCAAGATGCATTTCAGCACGCATCGTCTCTACAAGGCTCTGCCTCTGCTGTTACTTTTTTCCACCGTCAGCGGGAATTCTAGAATTCTCGTTGATCCCATCACTGAGGACAACGATTACACGGGAGGCCTGTCACACCATTCTGGGCCGGACACGCCCGACTCGGGCTCCAACATCCACGTCGCCTCCTTTCGCAAAGAGATTGTCCATACGAACAAGGCATCCCGACGACGAACTCGTCGAGACGTGCCCGAGACCAAGATCCTTGGACAAGATGACAGCAACAAGGTCCCCGGCAAGGGCCATGAAAAGGGCCACGATGACGAGCATGACACGCACCTGTCTCTCATCAACGCGACGCCTTACCGCTGGCACCTTACCTACAACAGCTCGTACCAGCTCACGCAGTGGGATCACGAATGGCCCACGTACGTCATGCCGGGGGAGTCGGTGACTGTCCGGGCCAACAACCATGGACATGGCATAAAGGCCAGCCAGGATTCGGCCGGCGAGGTGACGTACGAGCTCGAGCAAACCAAGCAGCCTGCGTCGTTCCAAGTGCAGTATCGTTCGGGACAGCGTCATGACGTCTGGGTACAGTTCCGGGATCAGCTCAAGACGCTCAACAACGAGGTGGGCAGCCAACTCGATCTCGGCTTCAGCCGCACGCCCGGCGGGGTGGGCTTCGTGCTCGCCGGCAAAGAAGGCGACTTCCTCTCCAACAACGGCCCCGTCCAGTGGATGCAATCCCAGCTCCCCGAGATTGGACACCTGCCTCTCCGGGAAATCCTCCTACCGCGATCCCACAACTCGGGCATGTGGGTGAGCAATGTTCCCATCGGCGTGGGACAGTCTCGCAATACCCTCACGCAGAGCCAGTCTCTCTACCACCAGCTTCACGAGGGGGGCATCCGCGTGCTCGACTACCGCCCCCTGCTCTTGGGAAAGCGCTTCCATGCCGCCCACGGCGCCTTGATCGGCCACGAGTACCACGGCATGGTGGGCGCCAGTCTGGCCGACATGATTGCCGACTTCAACAACTTCACGCAGCAATACCCCGGCGAGCTCTTCATCTGGGACATCCACGAGGGCGATGCCCGCAACGGGGACCACCACTTCAAGCCCCTCACCGACCAGGACCTCCAACTCCTGTACCAAGAGCTCCAGACCATCCAGTGGCGCGCCTCGGTCCCCGACCACAAAGACATCACCCACCGGCCCCTCAACTCCTTCATCAGCCCCAAGGGCCGAGAAATGGGCCAGTCCTCCGTCCTCATCCGCGTGCCCACCTCATGGGCCCGACGACGCGGCTTCCCCGGCCCCAAACACGGCTTCGTCTCCGGCACCTCCCTGCCCCTCACCTCCCGCTGGTCCAACACCAACCACCTCAACAACCTGGTCGTCGACCAACTCAAGCGTCTGTACGAGGCCCGCTCCTCCCGAAAATCCCACATGCACAACATGGACTGGGTGCTCACCCTGTCGGACCTCCAGGCTGCCTTTCCCGTGGCGTCCATCACCGACATGAGCAGGGGGGCCTGGCGCGCCCTGTACGGACGTCTCTGGCGGGCCCTCTCCGACACGACCTACCCGAACATGCTGAGCCTGGATGACATTCACGGCAGTTCCCTCAAGGCCATGGCCATGACGGTGAACAAGTGCCTGGCGGGGAGGCGATGCGGCGCCCTGGGCGGCAAGGTCACGGTTCCGAAACGAGCAGAGGATGTGGACAAGCAGGGCGGGGAGGGGTGGTAAAAGAAATGCAGGTTGCAAAGGGGAATATGGATATGAATTTGTGTTATGGATTATTGGATTATGGGATTATGTATCATGTGACATGAAGGACGAACAAGGTAAAGGGCAGATGGTGTTGGGTTATACTTTTTTTCTTGTTTTTCTTTTGTTTTGTTCTTCTTTGGTTTTTTCAAAAGGAAGATGATCAGTTTTGGTGCTTGGGCGTCTATGGATAAGGATTCGGGAAAGGGCGTTTTTGTGGTAATCACGTGGGTGGCTTGTGGAAAAATGAAAATGGATATTGTTCATCATGGACATGGATATGGATACAACATTTGCATCGTAAAGGTACTTGGTCATGATTGATTTCAACGACGTGAGAATGTATTTTGACATGGCCATGAGGCACAGATGCTGTGTGAGAATACGTACATATTATGTACACATATGTATGTATGTGTGTGTCTTGCGCTATATTGCCTCAGATGTATGCAAGACCAACCAGTGCCCCTCGACACTGACACTCGCTCCTGCGCCTATGCATTTGCCCTTCTCCGCCTCACAAAACTAGGCATATCCATCAACCGATTAGAGCTACTCGATGGCGACGACCTCTCCTCGCTGGACGACTTGGCTCGTCGGACTGGTTTGCAGCAGCAGCACATGGCGGCGTGCAGCAAAAAGGCCAGGTCTGTGGTGATGGCACCGATCCACATAAAGGCAAACATCTTGACGCCAATGTTGACCTTGATGTTGAGCTGGTCCTGGGCCGTGAGAGCCACCTTGGCAGCGACGGTGATGACGGTAGCAATAGCGGCAGCGACGGTGAGGATGGCGCCGGCCAGACCGCCGAACAAGGAGACAAAGAGGCTGAACCAGCGTGTGCGCATGACGAGAGGCGTGCCCAGCAGCAAGACGAAGCTGAGGATGGTGCCGGCCATGAAGAAGGCGTACATGATTTTGGAGCCGATGCGCAGGAGGCTCAGGACGGTCAAGACCTGGGAGGGGAGGGCGATTCTGGCACCGGCGAGCAATTGGCTGACGAGGATTTCCACGGGGTTGAACCAGTAAAAGGTTTGTGGAGGGGAGCAATAGGTGAGGCCACTGTTTTTAGGAGATGGGAGAAGGCAAAAAAAATATGAGTCAATGGTCGAAGATAAAAAGGCGAGTTTTTTTTGGTATTTTGTACAAGAGGATGAACATCAACATACGTGTCGAGATATCCCTCGCAATAGTTCCACACGCCGACCTGATAAAAATCATGGAGGCCCAAGCTCCGAGCTACCGAGTTGAGCAGTTTGGCATTGGCGACGGCAATGGGGATGATTTGCGAGACATTGAGCTGGAAAAAGTACAGATCCCTGAGGACAGGGACGTCGTGTGTGTTGCCGATGAGGACGAGAATGAGAAAGGGGAGCGAGACGAGGTATAGAAGAGCGGCGATGATGGTGGTGTTGCGGCGAGCTTTGGGAGCAGCCATGGCAATGTGTCAGCCAGGGCCAAGGACGGGCAGATGGTGATGCAGCAGATAAATGTTGCGTGGTCGGTGGGATGAGATGGGATGGATGAGGAATTGAGAAGAGTTGGCGATGGTGTTGGGAAGAGAGCCAAGACGCATTCACTATTCACTGCAGTGCAGTGCAAGTGACATCATGATATTCATTGGCCGTGGTTGGTGTCAGTCAGTAGGTAGCAGACACGCACAGAGCACAGGGGACAGGGGACAGGGGACAGGGGGCGGCAGCCAGAGGGCAGTGACAGGGGCCCAGGCACGCAACGGACATATCATGACAGGGAATCCTGGAAAAACCCTCCGACGCGCCAAATACCCGGGCGGACAACTGTGTGTGGATTTGGAGCGATTTGGGGAAGGTACGATGCAACCAGACGGGACGTCACTTCTTTCCTCGACGCAGCCAAGAACTGAATTGTTTTGGATTTAGGAAGGAGAGCCCTGCCGCGCACGACTGATGGGTTGCACTTTCTATGCTTGATTCTAAGTTTGGCATCTCCAAAAAAATTTATCCGTATTTTCTTATCCACTCAACTATTTCAGATATTCAACCTTCTACATCCCTTGCCCACGTATCACATGCCCCGGATCCGGCCGCTGCTGCCAATGTCTCAGCAACGGCAAGTTCAACAATCTCCAGACGCGGTGCGTCTACGCCCGGGTCGGTGCCACAGGGTGGGATGACGACGGCAACGGGCTGTACTCAGGATCAGCGTCAGATGCGTGGTGTTGCAGACGACTGGACCAATGATTGATGCGGCCGACGACAATAAACAACAACACTGAAGCGGAAAGAAACCACAACTTGACACAAGCAAGATGCAAGGCGACCACGGTGAAGGCAGTTTTTCTTCATTCAAGGCATTGTGATTGCGCACATCATCGGGCACTGGTCAGGCAAGGACCACTGAAAAGAGACGCTGGCGCTAGGCAGGCCCCTGTCACTATTGAGGTGGCACCATCAAGGCCTGTCCATGCCCTACCCATGTCCTGTTCCTTTCCTGATGCATCATCGATAATGCTGACATGGATCAAGATCAATGGAAGCCATCTGCCGCCTGGTCCACCAGACCGCACCCATGCCGCGGGCACCAGTGCAAATCCATGCGAGCGGGTGTAGAAGATGCCGAAACCGTTTTGACTGACGACATCACTTTTTCGCTGCTGCTCTTCTTCCGTTCTTTGCTCCTCGACATTGCTCCACTTTGTCGAGGACTTGTATTTTTTTTCTCATTCGATTCTTGGTCCTTGCCTGGCTGGACTTGCTTCATTTTTTTTCTTTCGTTAACTACTCACGCCTTTCTACTTCTATTTATTTATTCATTTATTTTCTTAAGAATCTCGTTTCAACCACTTCGCTGTCCCGACACGTCCCCGTCCCTAGTGCGTTACTCGGACCTGCGGGACGGATCAATACCACAGCTTCATCCTGTCACGTCGGCCGCTTCTCTTGCTCCCTTCGCATCACAAAGTTGCCCATTGCAACACCGCAACAACACGAAGCGTGTTCCAGAATCCCGCACAGCCACATGTCATTGGTCTCTTCACAATCACAATGAGGTGGTGGTGGTGGTCGGCCGTCGCCGTGCTGGCGCCAGCCGTGTTGGCTCAAACGGTCGCTTATAGCGAAACTACGGATCTTGATTTCTTCACGGGCACGAGGACAGAAGAGCGACCACGTGAGACGGGCCCCCCCTCGGGGGCGTACCACTCATATGCTTCGAAAATCACACTCACTGGCGCAAAGGGCTCGTCGTCAACGGGGACCTTATCGATGGGAGCCAATTTCACCTCCGTCACCACTTCGTCGGCGCCTGAAAACACACAGCCTTGCAACGAGTATGTGGAATTCTGTACCAGGAAATACAGCAACATCACAAACGTTGGATGCCACAATTCTCCCTTTGTCCGGCCTGGCAACAGCGGCTCCAACCAGGAGGTCGATGTCACGACCCAGCTGAACGATGGTGTTCGATTTCTCCAAGCTCAGATCCAATGGCCCAGTAATGGCTCTGGCACGATTCCCCATTTCTGCCACACCTCGTGCGATCTCTTGGATGCGGGACCCATCTACGAGTGGCTGGGCCGGGTCAGGGAATGGGTCGACCAGCATCCGTTTGATGTGGTGACGATCCTCCTCGGCAACGGGAACTACTCGGATCCTTCGCTCTATGTCCCCTTTATAGAACAATCTGGCATCACAAAATATGTCTACAGTCCACCATATCTTCCCATGGCATTGAACGACTGGCCCACGCTTGAGGAAATGATTTTAAAGGGCCAGCGAGTCGTCATGTTCCTCGACTACCAGGCCAATCAGACACAGTACCCCTGGCTCATGGACGAGTTCTCCCAGGTGTGGGAGACTCCCTTTGACCCTACCGACAGGTCCTTTCCTTGCACCGTTCAGCGCCCGCCCGACCTGTCCAGAGATGCTGCCAAGGACCGGCTGTACGTGATGAATCACAATCTCGACGTGGAATTCAACGTCTTTGGCGTGTCGCTCCTTGTCCCGGCCGTGGCTCTCATCAACGAGACCAACGGTGTCAACGGCACCGGCAGTGTCGGACTGGCGGCCAATAATTGCCGCACCGACTGGGGACGCGCTCCAAACGTGCTCAACGTCGACTACTTCAACTATGGATCTCCGAAGCCGTGCTCCGTCTTTGCGGCAGCCGCTGCCGTGAACAATGTCACGTACGACTGGTCGAGGCCGTGCGGAGAAGCTTCCGCCGCGCCGATTGTCATGGTACAGAGCCTATGGCTATCTTTTGCGGCCGTCATTGTCGCCGGGATGTTGCCTTTTGCATGACTGAGTATCTTCTCTTCGTCTCTCTTTTTTTTTTGGCACGCAAATGTTGTAATGTAAAGCGAATGTATTTATCTCGGCTCGGATAGTGCAAGGCGTAATGGTTAATAAGCATGGGCTCGTATGGAAGACTCATTGATCGCTGTCCAGTGGCACAAAACTCAGAGGAGCAATGGTAATAAATGGGTTGTCTAATGGCCTTGCTTGTGATTCGATTCGATTCAAGGCAAGACATGAACATGAACATAAATGGTGTGCACACGACTGAAGCCAGTTTTCTGAGCTAAGACAATGGAACTTCCCATGGTATAACGGATTGCCCCTTCTTCAACTATTCAAAACCCAGCAAAGGTTTATATATAAGTCCTTGATGCCGAAAAGGCTACACCTGCGTACCAGCCCATATTTCTTGAATTACTTGTTAAAAAGTTACCGAACCTCTTCTAATTACTTGTTATAAGTGTGAGTAGGTAGGGGGATGTAGCCTTGTCGACATCAAGGAGAAAGTTTGGGAGACTAATCGTGATTTGTTGGATGGCTCGCACCGTCGCTCTCGCCGGTTGCACCACGCGTAACGTCTGAATCGGGACCAATGGCCATGTTTGTTTGGCCTGTGATGGCGCCCTTGTGTTTGCGCGGCGTCTTACTAACGACGGGTGGCTTGCCAGCTAATAAGAGCTAGATGTCCCGACAAAGACCGCAAGCTCTCGCTCAATATCCGAGCCGGGGAGCCAAGCTGAAAGATGAGGCTCACACATGTCTCGATTGCGCATCGTTTGTATTGGCTGGCTTGGCTTCAATGTTGATACTTTCGAATCTTGCGTCCTGCGTCCTGCGTCCCGAGTCCTGGCCCCCGACAACTGCGGCCCTGGCAAAGCTTGAGGTTCAAGACAGTCAGTCAGCCGCTTTGTCTCCCCCCAGCCTCCAGGCACGCAGCATGAAAAGATCGGAGCAGCCATGCATCCAACTTGCGAACCTTTTGGCTGATGTTCCTCTTTGCAAGATGCGGCTCTTTTTTTCTTCTTTTCCATCTTTTTCTTCTTCTTGATATATCATGTTCCTCCACACCACACAGACGAGTCTGCCTCGTTCACTAGTAATGTTGCCGAAAGATGCAGCCTTATGATCGAGCGGGAGACGGACCAAGCTTCCAAGAGACTGATGTCGATGATTCTGGTCAAAGTATGATATATCCCAGCGCTTCCCAGTGGACAGCCTCTTTTGGTCATGATTATCGCTGTGCTGGTGGTCTTCATGCGACTGGCCGATACGTACCCGTGGCCGACACATCATCCTTTGTACCGCGGGGAAGGACGCCGCCGGGCATGTATCGCAAGCCGAGTCACGCGTCTATCGCAGGATGCCATACTCCAGAGAGATTTCAAGAAGAAGCCTACGACTTGTCTCTTCTCCAATCGGCCCAGCCCATGGGTGTCATGGCCACCCCCAGAAATCGATACGAGGCCGTGCCGCAAGATGACGAGACTCCTCCGCCAGCTGCGTTCGATATTACATCCGCGTTGGGCCCCCTGGGCTCAAATGACCCTGAGTCTCTCAGGAACCTTCAACAGCATCGGCACCAGAAGGCTCGAGAAATGCTCACAGGTGGACTTGGACAGGGCATCCATCCGGTTTCAACGTTGCGAGACACCGATATGGCGAGCCCCGGTACGCTCAAAAGAAGTCTGACCAGGTCATTTATTCGAGGTGGTGCGCCAACGAAGCGGCTGTCCAGAAGGGAAGAAATCTGGTACAAGGGCCAAGCTGAAGCCAACCGACGAGGCCAAGTGATTGAGGTGATTCTCGAAACGTCCCCCACCGAAGACCTCAGCAATTTGGAGGGATCCAGCATGGTGGGCAAGTCGGGAGCAAGCCGGCGAGCAAGGTTGACAAGCGAGGCTCAAAAATCTGCGGCGATATTCTATCCTCAGCCAAACTGGAAGCCGTGGTCTATGAGATGGCCGTACTTGACCATGATGATTCTGCTGTCGCTGGCGCTGGCGGGCATGCAAGAATTCCTCTTGAGAAAGTACAAGGATGTGCCTTTATTGCAATTTCAGAAACCCGCCGAGGTCAAGCCTGGCACCTATTTCGCCGTCAAGTTTGCGCCCACGCTGTCTGCCGTCGTGTACGGCGTCCTGTGGCAGTTTATCGACTTCGAGGTTCGGCGGCTGGAAGCCTACTATCAACTGTCGAAGCCTGGAGGCGCGCTCGCGGCAGAGTCCATCAATGTCGATTACGTGACGAGCTTCAACTTCTATCGACCCTTGCGAGCCCTGAGACTCGGCCACTACGCCGTCGCCCTGTCATCGATTGCGACGACCCTGGCCATTTCGCTCGTGCCCACATTTGCATCTGCCTCCATCATTCTCATGCCCAGCAGAGACGAGCGGATGAAGCATCCCAATGAAGACAAGTTCATTTACTTTTCTCCTGTATGGTCCCGACTCCTCACATCAACGCTCGCCGTGTGTGCTGCGTGCGGATTCGGGTTGCTTTTCTTGCTGCAAACGCGACGGACTGGTCTCGTGTCAGACGTGCAGGGCATCGCCGGCTTGGCATCGATGGCCGTGGTCAGCCACATCCTCATGGACTTCAAGGACATGGACACTGCCAAACACAAGGATATTCATCAGAAGCTCAAGCATAACCGATATGTGCTACGAAACCTGTCCCTAGCGCCGGATGACGAAAATGCAGTTAGATCACGGGAGAGACGAAGAAGCAAGTCGAAAGACGACGACGACGATGACGACGACGAGGTGTACTTGTCAGAGAATCCACATCCTCTGATGCTTCGGCCCGCTGGATTTATACCGTTCATCATCACGTTGTTCGGGTTCATGGGGTTCGTACCCGCCTTTTTGTTTACAAAGGGCGATGTCATCACGGGACAAGCGCCCTGGGTCGTCACCGCCATCGCTGTCTGTCTGAAAATGAGCTGGAACGCGCTGGAAACGGCTGTGCGGATGATGGAGCCCTTCTACATTCTCTCGAAGAGACATGCGCCGCCCATGACTCTGACACTCGACTACACGGCCTTGCCATTCGGGTACCTACCCCTCCGAGCGCTTCTCAACGGCCACATCGTCATGTTCCTCGTCGGCATCGGTAGCGTCATGGCCGAGTTCCTCACGATCCTGGTGACGGGCCTGGCGACAGTGGACGGCAAGGACTTTTTACTCATCACCGGAGACGGCCACGCAGATGAGAACAAGAGCAAGCTCATCAACTCTGGACAGGAGACCATTCTGTCCTTTTACGTCTCGTTTGGCATCGCCGTCTTCATTCTTGCCTACATGAGCATCGTCTCGTGCCTGGTGTTCCTGCGCCGGCGTCACCCTTTTCTGCCCCGCCAGCCAAACACCATCTCCTCGGTCCTGGCCTTTATCCACCAGAGCAAGATGCTGTATGACTTTGTCGACGCGGACAAGATGAGCAATGCGAATGTGACGCGCAGGCTACTTGTTGGCCGCGACGGGAACGACACGTACGGGCTAGGCTGGTTCCAGGGACGGGACGGGCAGCTTCACTGTGGGGTGGACCGGGAGGAGTTGACGAGCTCTTATCAGCATGGGGTTGATGTGACGCGGCGAAACCAGCCTTGGAATATGCAGTGGGATGTGTTGTAGACGTGCCGTTGCAGGAGGATACAGATGAAAGAAACACAGAGCAGCTCACCTCTCTCGCCGCTCCGTGCATGGCATGATATGGCATGACATGGCGTGCCTGAATGCATTGGACATCCTAAAAAAAAAATCCCAAATCCGCGGCCGTGACACAAAATAATGAGAAAAAAAAGGGGGAGCTCATGTTAATCTTCCATCTCGTTGCATGTTTCTGCGTGTTTTGTATTGCATGTCTCTGTTTTTTTCTTTTTTTCTTTTTCTTTTTTCTTTTTTTTTTTT
>SRPT01000949.1:0-11193 GCA_018360205.1 Claviceps digitariae
CCGATGGCACACCTATATTTCGCGGGACTTCATAATAGTCCGACTCGTAGTTACTGCACTTTAAAAACAATTACTAAATTATAGATGGTAGGAAGAAGGGGGTTGGGCGCGGGTTTTGGAAAAAAAAAAAAAAAGAAAAAAAGAAAAAAAGAGTCCTAAATAAGAAAAGAGGTCCTTCTTACACAATACGTGAAATGACCCATTTTTTCGCAACCGTCGTTGCCTCCCCAGCCGTGGTTGCAATACATCCACCGAATAGAGGTGCTAGCGGAGGCAAATGCTGCAGAGAAGAGGAGGGTAATGAGCTTCATATTGATTATCCGTGATGGGGATCTGAAGAACCAGAGGCGTTATTGTCAATGTCGACAGAAATAAAAGTAGAGGCAAAGAGGGAGGGAGGGGGGAAAGGGGGGGGGTGGGGGTCAGAGAGGCCTGTTTATAAAGGGGACAGGCACGGAAAAGGTGTTGTAGCTAAACGAGAACAGTCCGCAATGGTATATTATTTTTTAAAAATCGCATGTAACTGTTTTGCATTTTTTTGTGTCGCGTGAAAAGGGTTTTTACAGGGCAGGCAGAATGCGAAGGAGGCGGCAGGTCTGCTTGATTGCCAGAAGGGCGTAAATAGGATGCACAGGTTCTGGCATAATAATCATGCTCAGAAGTAGATGCTTGATATTTCCGCAAGGCGCTGTGCTGTGGTAGACATCGTAGTAACTTGCTATAGTTGAAGAGATATATGTATACATATGCCTCGGATCCTACTGACAGCCCGCCCATAAGAGGCTTTATAACGGGTTGCATTTCATAAGTATCCCAAGGTCTGTTGTAATTATTGTGTTGGAGGATCACGAAATGGTTATGAGCGATTATCACGCTCTGCCGTGGGACGCCAACGTAGTATACATAAATAGAGAGCATGCAGAACTAAAAAGGTAGCAGACTCTAACCTTGTCAACGCCTAAGGGTGTCATCAACACATTGGTAGAAGATATAGGGACAGTATACATTTTATAACATTATAAATAAAATTCAAACAAAGGGTATGTAAAGAAGTAATATTTAGGTAGTATATACTATCAATGGCAGTAACCGGAATAGGCAAATGAACGCTCTGCCGACTCCAAAATCTACACCGGCTCATATTTTGGTGCGCAATAGACTCTTCCATCATTATGGCATTCGCTGCAGCCTTTGGAATCCTCTGATGGAATCGTGATCTTTCTTTTGTACATGAAGGCATCTGACACGTGCCTAGAACACTATAAAAACAAGGTTATTAGTTATAGATAGTAAAAGAGCGTGACTTGAGAAAATCCTGCAACAGAAAGATGTCATCTTACGCAATAAGCACGCTGACCCATTGATTCGCATTGGCCGATGCTGTCTATCCCTTCATCACAATGCATGAAGATCAGGTGGTAGGCATCAGCAGCTGGGACAGTCATGGCAGCCGTGGCAGCGAGGAGGAGTGCAATGAGATTCATAGTGATGTTGTGTGAAGAAACTGTGATGTTGGTGAGAATAATAAATAAGAGGTATTGCTATTAGTGGGACGAGAAATATGAGTGACGCCAGCGGGGGCGAGCAGAGTCGTATTTATACACAGAAAAGGCAGAGCACCAAGGCTAGGGAATAGACGCGTTATTTTTCTGAACAGACTATGCTGTAGTTAATTTCATGGCGACCTTTTACAGTGTAAAGAGATATATGCCTCAATTCATGGGAATCCTGCTAAGAGCCTACCTGTAATTGTTTTTCGACAGCTTAGAGCGCGCCGAGGTAGTGTACATGACAAGGAACAAGAGTATAGTGCAGACATACGTGTGATTGTGAATCCTAAGAGCTTATATGCGCTTTAGGGTATTATTATATATAGAGAGTAAAGAAAATATAACCCTTTTATTATAAAATAGAAGCATTTATAAGAAGGGTTTTTTTTTATTATGAAAATCATTTATAAAAAAAGCTTGTATTCATCCATACACCTAAGAACTAGGCTACATATTTCCAGGTCCAGTATGCAAAATACCTAGAATAACGCTCTGCTAGTATATTAGAAAGTGGAAGTCCTCGGCGATTTAAGCGCAGTACAACTGTCCAGTGCCAAGGCATCCGAGGCCGCTGGGGACAGATTTTGGTTGTGTGGTTGCCAAGAGATAGGTGAAGACATTAGATCTTTTAGTATCGCACTATTCAAAACCGTTGTTAGTTTAGACGCTTTGGAAAATCTTGGAAAAGGAAGACGTTATCTTACGCAATAGGTGTGCAGGCCCATGGATTCGCAGTAGCCGCCGCTGTCGGCGTGCTGGCTACAAAAATATGTTTTACGACCAAAATCAGCCTCAGCACACACAGCTACGGCAGCGGCAGCGAGGAGGAGTGCAATGAGCTTCATAATAGATATTGTGTGAGGAGGAGACTGTAGTGTTGGTAATGAAAAATGTTGTTGTTAGTGTTGTGAGAAATGTGAGGGAAATGGGAGAGCAGCGTCCTATTTATACACAGAAAAGGCAGAGCACCAAGGCTAAGGAATGGACTCATTATTTTTTCTAAAACAACTATACTATAGTAAATGTTATAGTAAGCTTTCAAAGTATAAAGAGATATATTATATTCCTCAATGCATAAGCCTGAATCCTTCGAAGAGCCTACCTATCATTCTTGATGGACAGCTCCGAGCGTGCTAAGGTAATGTCTACTCCCTTGGTGCCCAGAAGGCTACACTTATGTACCGTACCGCCTGTGTCTGATTGGATGCCTTTTTAGGAAGCTCCAAGTACCTGAAGTACATTGTAAATAATACGGAGTCCTATGTACTGTAATATACTCCGCTACTTATATCTTATACAATTTAGAATATATAAGGTACCCATAATGTATGCATTCCTATTGGATAATAAAGAGGGGAGGTTTAAAAACGTAACCTTCTAGGGACCAAGGGGATAGATAGAGAACAAGTGTATGCAGATATGCGTGTCATTGTAAATCCTAAGAGCTTGTGTGCGCCTTAGGGTATTATTATTTATAGATAGTGAAGAAAGCACACCCTTTTTTTTTTCTAAGAAATATTTACAAAAGTCTTGTTTAAAAAGATAATGAAAAAGATTTTGGCATGTGAAAAAAGCCTTTGTTGATCTCTACACCCAAGAACCAAGGCTATACGCTTTCGGGCCCAGTAAGCGAAATAAGTGAAAGAAAGCTCTGCCACTATACCAGACAGTAAGTCCTCGGCGATTTAAACGCAATACAACTTTCCAGTGCCAAGGCATCTGAGGCCGCCTTTGTAAGGTTTTGGTTGCGTGCCTGGCATGAGCGAAAGGTTGAAGACATTAGATGCTTTAGTATTGCACTATTTTAAAACAATTATTAGTTAAAGACGAGAAATAGAAAAAAGGACGTCAAAAAATCTCGGAAGAGAAAAATGTCATCTTACGCAATAGGTGTGTCCGCCCCTAGATTCGCAGTAGTTGCCGCTGTTGGCGTTGTTGCTACAAAAATATACTGGACGACCCCCATCAGACTCAGCAGACACAGCTGCGGCAGCGGCAGCGAGGAGGAGTGTAGTGAGCTTCATGGTCAATGTTGTCTTAGGAGACTGTGATATTGGTAATGCAAAATGTTGTTGTCAGTGTCGCGAGAAATGTAAGTGAGGGACATGGCAGAGGAGCGTCCTATTTATACACAGAAGGCATTATAGGTATACTCTAAGAGGAAGGAATAAACGCTTGTGTGTCCAAAACGTTTATTATAGCAAATACTATATTAACCTTTTATACCGTACTCCTATTCCGCGCTGTACACAAAATATAACCGCACACACCAATACGGCCACTAACTTCCCTGCTATTCTCTCGCCCAAATCCTGCTATACATTTTTATGTAGCAGGGCATGGGAAGTGCAATCGTCGCATAAGCAGCGCAATTATTACCTGACTTTTATGTTGCGCTGGCCCGCTGCACCACTAAATCTTTGGCGCCTGGAAAACGCATTTTTGAGTTATGACCCTCTATAGTGAAAAGAAACGTCATGATTCATAGAGGGTATTTTTCGTACGGGGTTGAGTGCTATAGTGTACTATACATTTTACGCCAACCCAACTTACAAGCGGAATGTAAAGTAGCTATTCTTAACAGATACAGCGGTCTGTATACAGCGCTAAACAGCATTACTTAAATAATATGTATTTATCAGGACTATGCGGGCTATTACACATAATTACAGAACGTCTAGTTGTTTGAAAAGTCCCTTATGTATTATGAGCTATTACTGCAGTCTAGTGCACAAAGGTGAATGTGCATGTATACAAGTTTGAAGAAGAGCATATGGAATATAAGAGTAAACATAAATCCTGACAACTTATAACGATCGAAGTGCATAGTGCATAGATCAGTAGTGTAGTAGAAATAATTTACAACTTCATAAGCAAGTAAGAATATTTATTGAAAATATAAAATCATAAACTTTGTATAAAAATACTTATAATTAAGGTACATATTTAAGAAATCTATAACAAGCAGTCAACAGAGCAAGGAGAAAGAAAGCTTAGCTTTGCGAACAATAGGCTGTTCCAGCGTCCAAGCATGCGGAGTTGCCTATTACATCTGCTACTTCGACGCCTGGAAAGTCCACGCGGTTGAAGACTTCGGATCGTGTAAGAGAGCACTATCAAAAACAGTTGTTAGGTATGGACAGGAAAATTATGGGTTTTGGGAAATCTCAGAGCAGGAAGACGTCATCTTACGCAAATGGTCCGCAGGCCCTCTGATACGCAGTCGGGATGGGGTGGCATGTCCTCGTTACAAAAATAAGTCTTGGGGATATCAAACTGAGCTGAAACAGCTGCGGCAGCGAGGACGAGTGCGATGAGCTTCATGTTGATGTTGTTTAAAGAAGCAAACAGAGGTAGTGTTTCGAATGGTGAGGGACCGATTAAGCTTCACACAGCGCGGGGTAACAGATCACTACTTATAGACAGGATGATCCCGGCTGGATTCATCCTGGCGGAATACCAGGCCTGTTTCGCAGGATCGTAGGATCTGGCTATCTTGCATCCTTTGAGTGTAGTTGACCCATGGGACGGTCGGGATTCTCGGGAGTCGGGAGACGGTGTATCTGTTGTGCTTGGTTGCGCTAAGGCTGCCAACTGGGTCAGAGGGCGGCTATGGATTCTTGAACACGTAGCAAAGAGGTATCCTTTCGGTGGATTTCTTATAGAAAGCTACTTCTTTTTTTATTTTCCCCCTAGAAAACGACTCACAGACCATGACTGATGAGGGCAGATACCACGATTGATAAAGGCAGGCTGTGATGGATTAAGGCCGTTAATAATAGGTGACGAAAACTATCGACCCGCAGACCTACAAAATGTTCCACCTGGTAGCTTGAGAGCACAAAATATCATATCTATTGGGGACATGCGAATATCGTGCCACCTGGTTCTCTCTTTGCGTTTTAAGCAATATCTGCCGTATCTGATGGTATTAACGCATCAACACGAGCTGCAACACAAGCTAAAACGAGCCTCATCAAAAAGAACAAATACAGCCATTACGACAGAATATAAGTGATTTCCCCATCTTTGACATAAATACAAGCATGGAATTAGATCTCCTACAAAGTCAACGAAGGCATTCACGCAAGCTGCAACGCAAGCCGCAACGCGAGCCGACGAAAACGATGACAACGGAATATCAATCTTGCGCCGAAACTGTATAAGCCATGAGGATCGACTCTTTTTCAAACAATGTTACATTTACAATTCTCACCATAGAGAACAATGCTTTACTTTACATGTCATGGTAAAATAAATTATCATTTTGTATTATGAGGAGAATGACAACCTTACGTGACATTGCATTACATGCAACGCAATACTCTGAACGGCAATTGGATGTCTATCATTTGAAAGTCTACTAAGTGATACAATCAGTAGGCCTATGGGTATAAATCGTCGCCCTCTAACCATCTAGAAACAACTCATACCTGAGTTTCTCGCTGCAGGGCTTGTCAAGCTTCGTGAATACGCCCTCATCGCAGTCTAGGGAATGTCAGTTCGGACAACATTCCTTATTTTCAGGTCCTACTAGGCCCAGGTTACGTCGGGGTGCCGTCTTGTGTTGGGTCACACACACACACACACACCAGTGTGAGGTGGTCACGTATGGTGATGCCCTTTTTGACAGCCCTTCTTCGTGGCCTTTCTCTCTCTAACCTCTTACTTCGTGCTCCTGCACCCTTTCTCTAGATGATATTTCTTCCAGCCTGGGCACCTTAGGGGCTCTATTCATCGCTTTGTTCTCGAATTCGTTTTAAATATTCAAGTAATGAACATAAAATAGAATACATGATGTAATAACTGTAGCAATACTCTATATAGAGGGGAAAAAAATACAACAGCTCGGTGATTTCAAGCGCCGAAAAATCTTTTGACTGGACCATCGTGCCTCGCCTAATTTGGTAGTCAGCCGAATACAATGCAGAGCACTATTTTGAAGCAATTGTAAGTTAAAAGCAAAAAAAGGAAGAAAGAATAGGATCATCTTGTGTAACGACCCATTGTTTTTTTTCGCAACCGCCGTCGCCTTCCCAACCGTAGTTACACCACAGGCCCCTTTCAGGTATTTCAACAGACACAGCCATGGCAGCGAGGAGGAGGAGTGTTCATATTGATATTAAATTGAGCAAGACTGTGAGGTTGGTGATGATAATGAAATAGGACTGTTGTTGTACTAGAGGCAGCGCGGGAGCAGAGTCCTTATTACGGCTTTGTTGGCCGGGTCAGAACAGCGCGCAATTGTATAATAATAGGGCATGCGCAACCACAAGACGAGGACTCATTCAACCTCAGAATAATGATTCTTCTTGCTCATAGTACAGTCTACCCGCTTGATTATCTTATACAGATATAAGCTAGTAACCTCGCATAAGCTGTTAGCTGGGACCCTTACGCAGTAAGCTAATGTTAGAGTATTATCTGCAGATACCCTTTCCTATCCTATAAACAAATAAAATAAGGTGGCACTTAATGTATCTTCAGATTCGCAACCATGCTTAACGCTTGCCACACTTCTTTTTAGCGGGCGCAGCCAAAATTACATGGGCCCGACTAGCTAAGAGCTTTTTAGAATCAAATCATTCATTAAAAGTGGTCGACTTCAATTTTAATTTTGCATCAACCCTGGATTGTATAACGTCGCGGGTAGAGTGTTTTCTTCACGAGTCCAAATACCGTAGCAGGCAGAAAAATACAATTCATGTCAATGGATATTCCCCGATGCCAAATGCCAACGGCAAAATACAAGAGACCGGTGCGTGCATTGTCAGAGACGACCTCCTCTTGAGCCCGCATGCAACCGCGGCGTCGGGACCAGCAAGTTAGAACGTGATGTATGGCGCGTGGCTGAAGAGGCGCCGGGAGTGGATGCTTGCGAATACGGGGCTTTTAAGGTTTTATTTTTCCTTGTTTTGTTTCCTTTTTTTCTTGGGAGCTTTTATCTGGCACCCCGGTTTTGATAACTCGGCACCCTTGTTGTGGCACGGATGTGGCGAGGACATGCGATACCGGCTAACCTTAGCGATGTACATAGTAACGTAGGTAATCATTATCTACTCTACATACATATCCGAATATCTACACACATCTCTAAACAGCTTACAAGGGCTCTTTTTCGCTGCTGCTTATAAGGGCTTTTTTCCGCTGCTTATGAGGGCTCTTTTTTGTCGCTGCTTGTAAGGGCTTTTTTCCGCTACTTATGAGGGCTCTTTTTCGTCGCTGCTTATAAGGGCTTTTTTCCGCTGCTTCTACGGCCTCTTTTTCGTCGCTGCTTACAAGGGCTCTTTATCGCTGCTTCTGCGGCCTCTTTTTCATCGCTGCTTGTGAGGGCTCTTTTTCGCTGCTTGTAAGGGCTCTTTTTTGTCGCTGCTTATGAGGGCTTTTTTCCGCTGCTTCTAAGGGCTCTTTTTCGCTGCTTATGAGGGCTCTTTTTCGTCGCTGCTTCTAAGGGCTCTTTTTCGCTACTTATGAGGGCTCTTTTTCGCTGCTTGTAAGGGCTCTTTTTCGTCGCTGCTTATAAGGGCTTTTTTCCGCTGCTTATAAGGGCTCTTTTTCGTCGCTGCTTCTAAGGGCTCTTTTTCGCTGCTTGTGAGGGCTCTTTTTCGTCGCTGCTTATGAGGGCTTTTTTCCGCTACTTGTAAGGGGTCTTCGTCGCTGCTTACAAGGGCTCTTTATCGCTGCTTCTATGGCCTCGTTTTGATGTACGTGGTGTTATGGGAAAGCTACATTTAGGTCTATTTTGGTTCACAGCAAAATTTGCAGGCGGGCCTGATACCAGCAATGTCACTCTCCCAGCCACAACAAGGGTGCCGAGTTATCAAAACCGGGGTGCCAGATAAAAGCTCCCTTTTTCTTTGTCTTTTTTTTTTTTTTTTTTTTTTGCCACATGTTTTAGCTTCGCCGTCCTGCTGGGTGAACTACGTGACTGTAAACTCTTCTCCCTCTCTCCTAGGAATGGTTTCACCCCGTTCTTCATTCCATTTTCATTTTCGTTTCTTTTTTTCTTGTTTTCTTTCCTTTTGCCCCCGAAGAATGTTGCCACGGTCGCTCCGTGAACAAACGCTCGGATGATGTGGACCGTTTGAGTCATCCGTCTCCGCGCTTCCCCCCCCCTTTTTCTCAAAAACTCCCCACTGCCTTGCCGAGTCCACTGATTTGTCGTTTGTTGGCTTTTGCCGGCCTCACTCGCTCGCGTCCTTCGTATTTCTGCGCCACTGGCCGGGAATAGAAACAGGACTGGGGGAGGGATAAAGCTTGGTGGTCTTTGGTGTGTCTTTGCAGGGCGGGCGGCATGGCATCCCCCCGTGGAGGGCTCAGGGAATCGAGGCAGTTGGCATGGTGCCTGGCAGGATTTTCTGATTTTGGCATTTCTTTTTGTGGGTTTGATGATCTCTCCCGCTGGGACTTGAAATGTGAAAATGTGACTGGACCAGACCGGTCAAGGACGACTCAAGGCCAAGCAAGCCCCACTCCTGGTGGTGGGTGGTGGGGCCCTGGGTGGACTGTGGAGTCAGGGGCACGCGGCGCACGGACCTTCCATGCTGTACTGCGCCTCCGTCGTGGTCCAATTTTGGGCGCCTCCGCCACGATGTTCTTGTCTGCCAATCCACAGCCGTCGTCGGGGATTTGCATCCGCAACCATCCCACTAGCATCTCCCAAGCGTCGCCGACGAAGAAGAAGAGGAGGTGGGGAGGAGGAGGAGGAAGCAGAGACGAAGAAAGGACAAAGATTGGAGCTCACGTCTCTAAACATGCCACGCTTGGCAACGCGCACGCATGCAACGGCACCCACAGCCGCCGGCCCTGCAGCCACTGCCACTCGCGCCTGCCTAAACCATTAGCCAGGCCGCCACGCCGTCTCTTTCCAGCCTGGAATACCCGGCATACCCGGCATGGCCAGCATACCCATCAATAACTATCGGGATTAAGCCCAAAGCAATCTAGAGGCCACCAATCCAACGGGCTTGCCATGACTAGATCCTTGTCTTTGTTTGGGTCCTCTCCCGACCGTCAGACCGTCAGACTCCTCGTCTCTGCCGTACATAATACTACTTAGTCTGTGTTACTGCTGTCCTTCGTTTCTCCTTCCTACTTCCTCTCCTTCCGTCCTCATCTTTCTTTTCTCCTTCCTCGCCTTTTTCTTTAACACCTGTATTTTCCTTTTTTTTTCTTACTAGCATTCCTATCATACGCATCTGTCTTTCGTTTTTGCGAGCGTACCCCCCAAAATACGGAATAGCTTTTTCCGCGACACCTTCGTTCTAGAAACACAAAACACCCCCGTGGACTCGTGGTCGATATATTTTCCATCATCACTATCGTCATCATTGTACGCTGATACACCATGCATTCCCATCTCCTCACCTTGGCCACGGCCATTTCTGGTGCCAGCGCCGTGTTCAATGGTTTCAACTACGGCAACAAAATGGCCGACGGCCGAATCAAGGCCCAACTCGATTACGAGTCCGAATTCAAAACCGCCCAGGGCCTAGAGGGCACCAACGGCAGATTCAACAGTGCTCGTCTATACACCATGGTCCAGGGTGGCACCGACAACCAGCCCATCGCCGCCATTCCTGCCGCCATCAAGACCAGGACTAGCCTGCTGCTTGGTCTCTGGGCCTCGGCTGGTCAGGCCAACTTCAACAACGAGCTTGCTGCCCTCAAGAGCACCATCAGCCAGTTCTGTGGCCAGCTCGACGGCCTCGTTGCCGGTATTTCCGTCGGCAGCGAAGACTTATACCGCATCTCGCCCACTGGTATGAAGAACTCTCCTGATCCTGGTGCCGGCCCCGATGTTCTCCTCGGCTACATCAAGTCCGTTCGTGACACCATCAAGGGCTCATGCCTGGAAAAGGTTCCCCTCGGCCACGTTGATACCTGGAACGCCTATTCCAACGACACCAACCTGCCTGTAATTGAGGCCCTTGACTGGGTTGGCATGGACACCTACCCTTACTACGAGAACACCAAGGACAACGGCATCGAGAATGCTGTCGAGCTCTTCCAGGCTGCTGTCGACAAGGTCAAGAAGGCGGCTGGCAGCAAGCCTCTCTGGATCACCGAGACTGGTTGGCCAGTGAGCGGTCCCACCGAGAACAAGGCTGTTCCCGGTACCAAGCAAGCCGAGACGTACTGGCAAACGGTTGGCTGCCCCATGTTCGACAATACCAACGTCTGGTGGTTCACGTTCCAAGATGACACATTTGGCGTCATTGGATCATCCGCCCTCACCACCAAGCCTGTGTATAATCTCTCCTGTAAGGGACACGAGACCAGACCTGCAACCGGCGCCGGCAACTCCCCGTCAGCTTCAGCTTCGGCCTCGGCCTCGGTCTCGCCTACCGGCTCTAGCTCTGACTCTTCTGGCTCCGGCTCCGGCTCCGGCTCTGGTTCTGGCTCTGGCTCTGGCTCTGGCTCTGGCTCTGGTTCTGGCTCCGGCTCCGGCTCCGGCTCCGGCTCTGGTTCTGGTTCTGGCTCCGGCTCCGGCTCCGGCTCTGGCTCTGGTTCTGGCTCTGGCTCCGGCTCTGGCTCCAACTCCTCCGGCCATGGCTCTGGCTCTGGCTCTGGCTCTGGCTCTGGCTCTGGCTCTGGCTCTGGCTCTGGCTCTGGCTCTGGCTCTGGCTCTGGCTCTGGCTCT
>SRPT01000095.1:0-58393 GCA_018360205.1 Claviceps digitariae
AAAAGGGGGGGGGGGGATATGTGGACGCTGGGCGAGATGGAACCAAGCGTACGGCACACGCAGCGCAGACCGAGTTATTGAGAGTCTAGTAGTATAGTAGATAATAGTAGAGAGAGAGGACAATGGGGTTAAGCCGTTCGCGAGCGACCAGAGTCCGAATGAGGTGAGCGGCCGTCCAATGCGTCCAATGCGTCTAAATTTTAGCGGGCGCAAACAGAGCAACTCAACTCTCGAGTCTCAATGTTCCTCTTGCTCAACGATTTGTCTTCATGCACCGGGCCCTTGCAACCTGCCCTGGCTCCTGTCCTGGATCGAGAGAGCCGGCTGTCCGGGAACGGCGACAACTCCACGGCGGAGCGCTGCAAGAGAGTGGTTCGCAATCGTACCGTGTTGGGGAGAGAGAGGGGCAGAATCGCCGGCGGATCCTGGTTCCAGGCTCAGGCTGGACGGAAGTGGGACGTTTTGGACTTTGGGACTCGGCCAGCTAGCTGCGGAAGAAACAAAATAGATGAAGTAGTTTTCGGGGAGGGGGGATGGAAAAAAAAGGAAAAAAAATTAAATTGAAAAAAGGAAAAAAGGAAAAAGAGAGAGAAAAGAACAGAAAAGACCAGGAGATTTCAGTCAGAGCCAAAGTTGTTGAAAGCCAACGCAATACGATGCGATGCGATGCGATGCGATGCGATGCGATACGATGCGACGCGATGCGATGTAATGCGCTCGCACTTCGCTGCGTGATCAAAGTGTGGTGTGGTATGCAAGCTTTTTTACTTTCAGACTTTCAGCCCGATTTCCCACCAAGACGAAGCCCTTAAAGACAATCAACGGCCGGCTCGGCTCTTGCTCTTGTTCTAAATCTTTCTCCTTCTGCGTCTGCTTCTCTTTTTCTCACCACACAGCAAGCACTTCTTCGTCCTGCTCAGAAGGCACAGCGATGGCGACAGGTTTAATTATTTGTGGCCAACAACTTTGGTGAGCACCGTCCGGAGTACGATGCGCCGTGCTGCGAGTCGTCAAGTCCAAGGTTGAACTCAAAACGGTGTCTCAAATCCACCTGCGGGGTGTTGCGTACAGGCGGTGTCGAGAAAGATGCACCGGTCAGAAATCAACAAAAAAAAAATTCGAGATGTATCTAGACCGTACGCGTTGTGGTTGTGACTGTGACTGTGGCCACGAATGCTTCAAGACAAAATGAAAACAAAATTCCCAAGACCCAGTCTTTGTCGTAGAGATGACGCTGCAAAACGTTCAGAGAAGCCCGTCTGGATCCACGGGGTGTTGCTGGCCCCTTCGTTACTGTTGGTCGCTGCAGTCGCAATTATTCAAAGATATGGCTTGAATTCCTGCTTATACAATGCTGCAGAGCTAATCAATGTTAAGCTTTTTGTGTCAACACTATTTCGACCAAGTTGCTCCTGGCTTGGTCAAAGATGACACGGCAATGAGCTTTGGTTTACAGGTGTATCGTATCCCCCAGTGGAGAAGGGGGGGGGGGGGGCCTTACTCTTGTCTTGCTGATAATCCGTCCAGGACGCCGAGCCGGACAATTTGTAAGCTGGTCAAGCTTTCGTCGGTCTCTCGATACCTTGATAAAGGAGAAAGCAAGTCGCGTCAGTCTGTATGAGAAATTGTAATGCGACGATGCCTCTACTGCCTTGGATCCGAATACAAAAGGAAGGAAGAATCGGGCAGCGACAACACTAGTGTGTATGTAGATCAAAGGGAGACGAAATCTTTGTGTTTTTTTTTCTGGGCGTCACACACAATGTATATATCTCTGCTCACCCTCCAAGCTGAAGTTACCGGATTACCAGGTCCCCAGGTCCCCAGGTTCCCGAGTCCCCATGGAATCGATGGACATAGTCCAGCCCGTACCCCGTAACTCAATCATCCTGGCTCACCACTTTTCGCTGTTTCTCTTTGACGAGTACAGGCCGAGACCAGGCCTCTACGAGCCCCTGCCATCCCCCCACCACCACCCTCCAGAACGTAGTGGTACACACAACCACCATCTGGGAGATGGACACACATAAAACTGGTAGCTGGAAAAATGACCTGGGGGCAGGCAGACAGGCAGAGGCAACTTGTTGATTGATTGACTGACTGGCTGGCTGACTGACTGACTGACTGACTGCGTCTAGGTCAGAACGAGGGGTAAGAGGGAGGGGGGGTGACTCTTGCGTCTTAGCGTCGTCGATGGAACATGAGCTCCGACGGGATGCCAAATGTCGAGACACAGCATCCCAGCGGTCCAGGTCTGTTCTTCTTTCGCAGTCTGCCAATAGCTGCCAATGGTTGCCAATGTCCAGCATGTAGCATGTAGCATGTCAAGCAACCACTCGACAGACTACTGCTGCTAGCTCGGAAGAGCTGAGTAGACAAGATTCAGCGATGACGGACGAGCTAGCAAGCTGGTAAAGCTGGGGCGTGCCACAAAGGTGGACCGGGCAGGGCAAAAAACAAGGGGGTGGAGGGGGGGGGGGGTGTGAGGGGAAAGTCTGGGTCTCGAAAAAACTGGGCTAAGTGGACCCCGAAGTCGTGGTGTGGGTGTGCGAGGCAGCGAGTCTGTCTGGTCTGGTCTGATTCTTTGCACCGCACTCCACCATATTGTAAGTATGTACAGAAGTACCTACTTGCTGGAAGATACCTACATACTACATACCAGGTAGGAAAGGACCTACCTAGATAGGTAGGATACTTACTCGAGGTAGGTAGTAGATAGGTACCTAAAGTAGGTAGGTCTGTATTCCAGCCGTGGTCCATTGTGTGATGCATTTTGTATGCCATGATTACGGCGTCGCTTGCGCCGTACAAAGTTGATGCGTCTCTATGGTGGGGATGGCGACGACCGCACCGGGAATGGACTGGACTTACTTTTGTTCAAACATTCGACTCTGCTTCCTCGATAGGGGAGCAACGCTTCGTTCGTCTTGACGCGGGTAGCCGATACAGCGTGCAAGCACGAGAGAGAAAGCTGCGCTGAGCATCATGTTTCGCCAATGCTTCCGAGTATGGTGCAAAATGAGAGTCCGGGCATAAGACAATATACACCCGAGAATCATCACATGCAGCGCTGTCTTGAACAGGTCGACCGACCAATCAAGCTCGTCCGTCTCGCACGGCGATGGTGTCTCCTGTCGCATTGTTGCGTCCTCGCCGCTGAACAGCCTGTGTACATACATATGTACGGATCGATAACAGAGACTCCTCGAAAGCTGTTTTTTTTTTCTTCCCGGGCTGCTCGTACGCACGAACCAGGATTCGACATGAACACTATGCCTGCCCAACTTGCTTTGTCTTGGACCGTGTCTCTACATCAAAAGAGGTCCAAGTGGCCAGCTGAAGCTGAGTGCAAATTTTCCTGGGTGAGTCGCATTACGCGATATCATCATACTCCTTCTATCCCCAAAAATTCGTTTTGGAATCCGCTGTATCATCATGATATCTTTCTATTTGTATTGTGCCGTGTCGCCCATGTGTTTGATGCTGGATGAAGTGTCTGGCGCACCGTCTGCTCACCTCTAATAGTGATATCGCAGCCACCTCCCCGCCCCCTATTGTAAGGCGACGACAGCGTGGGAAAAAGATTGCCAGCCGGTGCCGATTCGGGCCCCGATCAAATCCATCACAATCACACGAAATGAGTGGTGTGTGTCGTTCGACAGGTGTGCTATGACACTCATGGTGTCAGTCAGAGACCCAAGGCATATTACATACCTACTAGGTATGTACATATGTAAGTACATACATATGTACATGACTCTGCCAATTGCATCCTGGAATGACCAGGAAGCAGTCGATTGAAGACAGCGTTATACACACTCCTTAGATCGGGGACCAATTTGCCGCGCGTCTTTCTTTCCCTGAGGGTTGAGACGGGCACACATACAGTCGGCATCGTAATTAAAAAGTGACAGTGTCCGCAGCTGCTCGATTCAGTGGCAGTATGTCTTCGCTTCATGTCGCCAACTTAGACAAAGTCATGGTAAGATACCACAGTGTTAGAAGCTCCCATCCCCCTGGTTTACTTCACTTTAACGCAAGCTTCAAGATCAATTGTAAAAAGTATATCCCCTTTGTCTTTCAATTTCAGAGATGATTTTCTCTGTTTGATTGGGACTTCTATCAACACGGTAGCTATAAAGTCAATATTGCTGCTCGATAGTAAACTCAGCGGCTTCACTAGTCACCTGTCTCTGTAGTCACTGTGTCTGATTGTTCACGCTGAAATTCTGTGCGTGGCAGCAGCAAATGCCGTTGTCAGCTTTCTCGTTCCTCAGCAGATAAAAGCCTGCTAGTGAATGGCAGGTACACTGCAAAGTACAGGCTAGATTCGCAGCAACGTGGCCTAGAGAAGTTGGAACAGGGCTGAGAATGGGCTTGTTGACTAATACGCTGTCAGCCCCCCCCCCCCCCATTGCAGTTGGCCAGATACGTCTGGTACTTTTACGACCTGTAAGTGCCGCATGGAGAAGAAATGCCGAGCTCAGTAAAGGAGTAAAGGAGTAAATGCAATCGCCTCGGAATCAGGTAATTCGACCAAATTAGCAGCGTTATCTGTGGTATATGGTAGATGCCGTTGCGGTGCTCTGCGATCAAAGTTCAGTGTCGTTTGAGGGAATTGTGGCAATCTTCTCGGATTATCAGGATAAGTAGGTACTTCAGCGATCAGTAAAACTTGTTGTTGTCGTGCCTCCCCACCCACACGCACACAAACAAAGAAAGAAAGCCAGGTCGAGTTTCGTTTCTGTCATCCTGTGACCGAGTTACACATCTGCGGCATGTTGCGGAAACAATAGGACGACTGGAGACGATTGATTTCACAGGTCCTAGTGGATCTGGACCTGGTGATAGGTAATGATGGGTGGAGCAGAGATGGCTTCGTCGGGACCTTGACGTCTGGACTTGGTCATCTAGCGTGTTTTGACAGTTTTGGTGCGATTACCCCCCCCCCCCCCCCTTTTTCTTTTTTTTTTTCCTTTTGTCGAGCCGATATACCCCACGTAAAGAACACGCGGACTGATCCACACAGACTGTTTCCTAGTTCAAGGCGTATCTTCCTCTGCGCGTGTCAAACATCTTTTCCGGTGGGCCTTGGTCGGAGGTGTGCCCATCTGCATACAGTCCATACAGTCGAATAACCGCGCGTATTGTGACTCATCACTCCTCTCATGTGTGGAATTACCTTGAATTCCTGCACTATGGAGAACCGGCAAGCCAAGAGCTAGAGCTTCGCTTTCAATGACCGACATATTCTCACCAGCCACATCTATAGCATTCTGCTCGCGACAACTGTTGCGACCCTCAGGTACTGTTTCCCTATCAATGTTAGCCCGCAAAACATGTCAAATGAGAGTATAACTCTTAGTTTAATAATAAAACACCTTATAAGTTAGCCTATTACTGGGAGCAGTGGACCATACCTGCGTTGCCCTTTCGATACCCCTTCTCAATTCTTGCTGTTTGAATGATCCGACATCCATCTTCACCCTTTATCGACAACAGTATTATTGGATCTGACATTATGGGGGCATAATCCCAGTTGCGATACAGCCATGTATGGGAAGAAGTAGTCGGAGAATGGAAAGAGGCATCTGCCACAAGCCTGATGGAGGAAAACGCGTGCAGCAGTGTCAGAATGGTGCCGCTGACCCCGGCTCCAATGCTTCAGGAGGCTAGATAGATATTTGTCCCCTGACAGGCACGGATCCTGACTACCCAAGACCAGTTCGATGGAGACAGGATCGGCAGCCAGAATCAAGTCTCCAATGAGAAGAACAAGTATATGGAAGAATAACCTCTACCTGCTGAACGAGTGGTGAGGAGAAATGCGAGCGCTAGGCCGTCTTTCAAGCATACAGTCGAGTAACATATGGTATTTACTCGCATAATCATTATGGGTGAGTGTTTTGCCGCCCACAGTAGTGGCAGTAACCCCAGACTGTCTGATCTTGCTCCGTATTTCATGTGTCCTTTCGGAGTGATGTCAAGGCACCATCTTCCCCGAGAAGATGCGCCACCAATGATGTCCCAGAATCACAGAATGGAGTCGGACGCAGTGGCTTGACAAGTACGGTATATTCCGCCATCCTGGTGAAACTGGATATTGTGCGCCCTGTGCCTCTGCCGCAAGCGCTAATCGGGGGAAATGGCACGACGGCAGCCGGAGCGCTTCAACGGTCGCGCCAGGCGAAGAGGCGTTTGAGCGAAATAAACAAGCGTGCAGGCTTGTTCGACCCTGATCTTGCCTTGTCCAGATCGGGAGGTCGCATTTGATGCCTGACAATATAGACGACATCCTCACGTCGCTCAGATCATAAGGAGCATGGCACAGGCTCTCTTCTATTTGTAATCCATTCAGACAACGCTCGAACCTAAACGCATCAGATCGATCAAACCGGCAAAAGTACACAGAATACATGCATGAAGAGTAACGTAACGAATGGTTGTATACGGATAAGGGCGATATATTTTTTTCCTGCCACGTTATCAGCTGCACAAAAGAAGAAGAAAAGCCGCGAGATCTGGGCGTCTTGTGGAGTCATTGACCTTCGGCATCTGGATTCGCAGTAGGCGGATTGGTAAATTATCAGATGACGATTCTATCAAGATTGGCGACTCAGAATGGCGCAAATTCGAGAATTCTGGGCACCCTCCTGTTTGTGAATGAATTTGAAAGTCATCTTCTTGGTCCCCCAGTACGTCGGTACGGCGAAAACACTGTGGGTTGCAATATCTTGTAGGCCTGGTATCAAAGGTCGATGTCCTTGGAGGCGATTGCAAGAGCAAAATTTTGTCGCAGGGATAGAAGGATGGCCAAGGACAACAGGGCCAGCGACCATTCCAAGTCCCCACATGCATCTGCTCTTCGTGTCTAGATACCTAGCCACCCTCTGAAGCGGAGCAAACGCCGGGCATCAGCCCCTAGTAAAAGGAAAGACAACCAGTCCGTGGCAGAAGAATATCGCAGAAGAAGACGGTTTCGAGCTGAGGGCTTCGGGAGCCCAGCCGCTACTGCCACGGCCACACATTAGGAAGGAAAATAGCCTGGCAAAGCTCACACCATGCTCGAGGCTTGGTGTCTAGGATGTAGCTTGGCACAGACAGCTTCTGATAGCACGCCACGATGATCGTTGATGATTGAGTGGGCAACAGATGTTGTGACTGAACCAATGAACTGCGGACAAGCTGCAATATCCGTCTTGGGTTGAGGACTCGGGGGTGTTTCGTGCGCAAAGGTGGTTTCCGCTATTTAACGCGCAACAGTCAATCGCTTCCAGGCAAAGCGGGGTTAAGAAAAACGCCCGCCCAGTGGCGGCCTGCTCCAACTGCCTCCTAGAATGCTGCCAAGACAAGTTGAATGGACATCCGACCGACCGCCAAGTTTGTTGATTCACAATACAGTGTCACTTCTTCTTGGGACTTGATTACAATCGTCTTTTTCTGCCGAAGGGCCCCAAGGACGTCCGGCACTGACAACGAGTGACGGTCGTCTGGCCCGGCTTCACGCTCACGCATGATAAAAAAAGCAACATTGAAGTGTTGATTGGAGTCAGGTTGGTAGGATGTGAGAAACCTTGGTTTGAGCGTAAGCGTTCCACTGGTGCGGTCGGCGTTGTCAGAGCTAGTCTAGCGGCCGGAGAGGGCAAGGGACTGATTTGCATGGATGGCAAATGGCAAGCAAGGACAAGCTGGGCAACAAAAGGGAAAATGGATATCGTGGATGGGGCGTGATGGTGACGGTTGTGAATCAGAAACGATGCTATTGTGAATGAAGATTGTTGTTGTTGTTCTCTCGGCTCTGCAAGAGAAGACATTGGCTATTGTCAGTTGTCAAACTTAGCTTGCCAAGTCCCGACAGCTGTCAATGGCCCGCCTTTGCGAAACCACTTCTGGGATTTCAGCTGGACGGAAATGCTCGTGCTTGAAAGACGGAAGGTGCAGCGCGGGTCGCACTCGTCATTTTTGGCCGACGCGCATTCAACCTCCATCGCCTCGATGGGTCAGGTCACTCTTCATACTTGAGCTCGCAACAATGGGACATAGGACCAAGAATCCTCCCTTTTCTACTCCAAAAAAAAAAAAAGGAGTGTCGGGATATCCGTCTCGCCAGCGCCAGCTCTTCAAGGTTGATTCTCGGCTCCGCATCTTACCCCAGACTCGATGTTGTATTAGCCTATTACTGCACGTCAACAACTATCCACGGGCTACGGGTGCTTGGTCTGGAGGCCATCTCAAGTCCTCCACCCAACAGCCGCGTCGCGCGCCTGGTCCAGAGAATGGCTGAACCTGGATAGGTATATACATACTAATGTACCTACATATGTATGTACCTACATATGTATGTACCTTGGTATACATATATGTATGTATGTATGATTTATGTACATATGTGCTGATATTGTATTACATACTGTAGGTATCTTGGCTCCTACTACCTTGGATACTGCGACTGTATGTAAGTCCTTCCCCCTTGCACGTCGATATTATCGTATCACTCAACATGCACAAGGATACGCTCTAGCCCCGGGTAAGACAACGGCGGTCCTCCATCCGCGGTACCCAGCGGACTGGACAAACCCGCCAAACCAGGGTCACCCCTATTAGACGCTGCGGCTAGAGACTCGACTCGATTCGTCAGCTAGTTGCAGACGTAATTTCCTTGGCTGGCAACGATCCGCGGACGACATTGAATAGGGCTCTCTCTCTGGGCCAATTAGTGCGCTTCTACACCACATATTTGCACGTTCAAGGTTGCTTAGGATCGAGAAGACGAAGACGGTGAGCCGCAACGCTGCAGTGCGGTCTTCAACTTGACTGGGATAGGGTTTCACATGAAGCAAAACACCTTTTGACTCTGGAGTGGGACTGGAAGCGAGGGCAGTTTCCGGGCGAGCCTATTCCTCACATGGGGCCCCAGGCGCTGGGGGTAGTGGCAAGGAATATTGGCGGAGAAAATACAATGTCGAACTCATCCTACAGAGCTATTCCGTTCTCTCGGGACCAGCTCGTTCACTGTGCCCACATGTCTAGCGTGCGCGGTTTGGCAGCAGCACCCCCTCCCCCTTCGTCCTTGCTCCTGTTGCAAAAGGAAAAAAAAGATGTCCGTTATGCCGTGCAACGTCGGGCAAGAAACCAAGATACAGGTGCAGCGTCCCTCCTCACGGACCATCGCTCCGGAGTCCAGATGGCCCCGTGCATGTCAGATATCAGCAAATGGCACAACTCCACTAGTCGTCTCCACCGACCTCACACTTCGTTCTTTTGTTCTCGACACAATGGAGACATTCTAGCATTTCAAAAACATTGTACCTCTGGGGCATATCAAATCGCGAGCACCTGAGTCCTGAGCCCCCAGCTAAGTAAGCTAGGATTTGAGGTGGGTGGGACTACGCAGGCACGTGGAGTTCGAGTCTGAGCCTCGGGATATAAAAAGCTGGAATGGTTGCATCCATGCCGATCGAGAGAGGACTAGGCAGGCGACTACGAGTACACTATGTAGTTTCAATCCGTGGCCCGGGCCATGACACCGCCAGCATTCCAGCAGATGAAAGACAACAGGGTCCGGGGGACCCGGATTTACTTTTGCGAGCCTCTGCAGGGGAGCCGCGGCTCGGTTTGCCAGGTACAACTAGGCTTGAAAAATTGCCGCGGACAACGAAGGGTGACGATAAACTCCGACCTTGGGAGCGCGGATGCTAATATTGGCTCCGCAGCTCTGCACAAATCTCCGGACAAACGATTTCCATGGAAAGAAACTCCTATCAGAGCACGCAACTTTTTTCTTTCTTTATTTTTGATGCTCATCTTGCCAACATCCCCTTACATGCAAGTCATATAGGGTATGATTGTATTGCGACCGGCTGGGGCTGCCGCTCCCACTTGCAGAAGTGCTGGCGTTCTGGAGGCTGCATTTTAGTCCACTTTCTCGTGATGGGAATTGGGCTACTAGAACAGCCAAACAGCCACTTCCCAGGAAACTGGGTTGGGTGGGTGGGCGGATATCCTGTGGAACCTTTTTTTTTTTTTGTGCCATTTTGAAGATTCGACCTGAACCATCTTGTCAACGTCGTTTGGCGTTTGGAGTGCCGGTGGTGGATGTGCGGTGGCTGAACCCTATCCAGCCCGCCATCTGTGCAGCTTGCCCACGCGAGGTTCCAAAGCGACAAAACGCCACGACGACCAGGACAGCGATGGCCAGACTCCGCAGATTTGGAGCACCTGCAGTAGTTCTTGGACGCTAATAGAAAATACCCAAGATGTGTTGCGACCCGGCATGTGAAGCTCTCCAGAATAGTCTGGGGGCATAACCAAGACGAACAGGATTCGCGATTTTGCGATGGAAAATGACACGACACTTACATGCATATGCCGACCTTTTTTTTTTATCTTAATTGCAACACAAGGCAACACAAGGGCAAGGGGCACTATAAAGGAAGCATTGCAACTGAGACGACATCTCCGTTGGCCTATTGGAGAATATTATTGGTTGTTTAGTTGGCTTACGAGAATGTTCGATTTTGATCACAGTGGCAAGAAAGAAGATGATACGAATATGGGGCAACCCAACGCAACAGTGGACAGAAAAGAGAGAGAGCTCAGCCTGGTTGCCTCGTTTCCGCGTCGCCTCGTTTGCCCGTAAGAGTAATGCTTGACAGAAGTCGAGGGGAGGGAGCAATGCGTGTACACTGTACACACGTACACACGTCATCTTGCTGTGTATGCAACATGCAACCTGCGGGCGGCGAGAAGCATGTCTCCGCCGCAGCCCAGCGGGCGAGGCTTGCGACGGCGCCGCAGCCACACACTTGTCACGCATGTCAACCTGGTTCAACTGCGCGAGTGTGCCAGCCACCACCGTTCTTGCGTCTGGGGAGAGCGATGCTAGCGATGCTAGTGCTCCAGGCTGCGTGTCGCTAGAAAGAGGGAGGGGGGGTGGGTGAGAATCAAAGCATCGCCATTGAGCCATTGAGCGAGGAAACAGGATGAACAGGATGGGTGGGTGTGGTGGATAAAAGTCGATGCAGGGTCTCGCCAACAGCGCCACCAGTCACGGCGCCTTTTTCTTTTTAATTCCTTTTTCTTTCCCCCTCGGCGTGCGAAGCAGTGTGGTTGGATCAAGCACTGAGGTGGACGCTACAGCGACTCAGGCTCGCATCACGCTCGCACGGAGTCACTATAAGGTTCTCCACCTGGCAGTCGAGAACACATCTGGGGCAATAACAAAAACAAAGTGGAGGGTGGGAGCGCGCTGACAAACAGAGAGAGGTGTCTCGGCCTCCATGTACACCAATGAACGCGAATACAGAATCCTCTGTTATGGAATTTTGAATCCGCGAGCGAAGACGAGTCTCGATGCCCCGTGCTCGGACAGAGCATCTGGATGACGGGACAATGCTGACTTTGCTGTGCTTGTCTTGAATCTGGGTCCGAACTCTGATGAAGCTGGACAACTAGGTAGTTGTCCCCTACCTACCTGCCCAGTACCTATCTGCTCAGGTATTAAGCGTGTAAGTAGTAAGTATAAGTACCGAGCGCGCCATGCACAGCGCAGCCGCAACGGGCGCGGCCCGGAGTGGCTCGGTGCCCCGGACCTGACTGGCATCGGAGTCAGGCAGACCTCGGCGTACAAAAGCCGTCGGCGCAAAGCCAACTTTGGGCCATTTGGCCTTGCGCCGGTACCGCGTACCACGAGCCAAAGGGGAACGGTTTCCACCATCATTGGGGGGTTTGTTGCTTGGCGTCGTTGATTGAGCAAAACGGCAGCTGCATCTCTGAACAGACGCATGCCTTTTCGCCACCTCGTCAAATGGCATTGTATTGTCCAAAGTACCTACCAGATGCAGTTGCAGCACTATGATGATACTCGCTAGGGAATAGCCATTATGGCTTTTGCAAGACAACTACAACACAAAAGCTTTCATCTTTTCCCAAGTGCCTACCAAGATGTAGTTGACGGCACCATTGATGATATTCATAAAGGAATACCAACTATACCCTTTGCAGGATAAACTCTAATACAAAGTCTTTCATCTTTTCCAAACTGCCTACTACAAATGTAGTTTGCAGCACTATTCATGATGCTGGCTGGGGAATACCAACTTTCCTCTTTTGCCGTCCAGCGTGCTATACAGATATACTTCCAGTGCCATCATAATACTCGCTAGGTAATAGTCTTCGTTTTTGCAACATGAGCCAACCCAAAAGTCCCGTCTCTCATCATCTTCACGACGGTCCTTTTTCGAGCATATATTTCCAATATATCATCTTTTCAACACTTGCTTTCCATGTATCATGTTTATAAAAAAAAAACTGTTGCAATCACTGTATATCATCTTTAGACGCGTTAAAAGCTCACACAGAAGCTAGATGTGCATGTCCATGGCACAATCATCGCCCAGCATATGCATAAATATGCATGCATGTACACCGTATGTACACAGCATGCCAGACACCCCCTTCCTAAGCATGTCCACCTAAATGGAACATATTCAACTCCCCCCCAGTGCAGCATGTACATGTCATGGCACCGTTCGTGGCATCGGGGTTGTACTTGTATGTTGTGCATGTAAGAGAGGGTACTTACTCCAGGCCTGACACGACTCTGTGCAAGATGACACCAATCCGGTCCTCACACGGACTCTTTAAACATGACATGACCGACTATATTTGCAACGCGCCGACCAGATCCCTTACATTCTTGTAGATATCATTGATATATACCTAAGATCGCTTGACGAAAGAGTGTTAAGAAAGGAACGGAAAAAAAAAATACGATACAATACACGCGAGCCTAGAGCATGAATGGTTGGGTACTTCTGTTGTTGGACTATACCACACCTCCTCCTCCTCCTCCCTCTCCCTTCCGCCGTTATCATGGCCTGGATTTGATATTTTCTTTGACTCTTTTTTTGGTTTTACAGCTTGGATGCGGGGCTGGGAGTGCCGACCTGGGTGATTTCGTTGTAGAGCAGTCTGCCATTTTTTAGTCTTTTGTTTTAAAGAAGGGGAAAAAGAAGCAAGGAAATAAAATGAAAGGATGGAAGAAAGTAAAACGGGGGATGAGACAAAACGTACGAGGTCAAAAAATCGGCATAATCCTCTCCGGTTATCTGCCCGGCAAAATACTGCGCAGCAAGATGAAACTTGTTCCCCTTGGGAGCCTTGGAGGCCAGGCCCTCGGCAGACTCTTTGAGAAGCTTGAGGGCGTAGGCCTTGTCGACGCGCTTGCCGTCCGAGGTGGTGACGCCGTGTCGGACCCATTGCCAGAGCTGGGAGCGCGATACTTCGGCCGTGGCGGCGTCCTCCATGAGGTAGTTGATGGGGACGCAGCCGACGCCGCGGATCCAGGCCTCCATGTAGCCCAGGCCAATATTGAGGTTCTTCTTGATGCCGTCCTCGGTGATTGCGCCGGGGACGTTCATGTTGAGCAGGTCGTTTTGGCCAATTTTGACGTCCTCGCGGCGCACAAACAGCTGGTTGGGCGTGGGCATGTGCTTGTTGAAGACGTCGGTGGCAATGGCCGCGAGGGCCGGGTGAGCAACCCAGGTGCCGTCGTGGCCGGCGCGCACCTCGCGCAGCTTATCGGCGCGGACATTGGCCATGGCCGTGTCGTTGGCCTGCTTGTCGTCCTTTATGGGGATCTGGGCGGCCATGCCGCCCATGGCGTGGACACCGCGCTTGTGACAGGTCTGGATGAGGAGCTTGACGTAGGCGTCCATGAAGGGCACCGTCATGGTGACGCAGGAGCGGTCGGGGAGGACAAAGTTGGGATTCTGGCGGAATTTTTTGATGGTGCTGAAGATGTAGTCCCAGCGACCGCAGTTGAGGCCGGAGCTGTGGTCGCGCAGCTCGTAGATGATTTCGTCCATTTCAAAGGCGGCCAGAATGGTCTCGATCAGGACGGTGCCACGGATGGTACCGCGCGGCATGCCAATGTAGTCCTGGCCCAGGTTGAAGACGTCGTTCCACAGACGAGCCTCGAGGTGTGACTCCATCTTGGGCAGGTAGAAGTACGGGCCGTAGCCGCGGCGCTGTAGCTCCAGGGCGTTGTGGAAGAAGTAGAGGCCGAAATCAAAGAGAGCGCCCGAGATGGGCTCGCCGTCCACGGTGAGGTGCTTCTCGTCGAGATGCCAGCCCCTGGGACGGACAATCAGCGTGGGCAGCTTCTTGTCGGTGCGGAGCTTGTATGCTTTCTGGCCCTGCTTGAAGTCGACTTGGCGACGGTTGGCGTCGTACAGGTTGACCTGTCCATTGATCATGTTATCCCAAGTGGGAGCGCTGGAATCTGTTTTTATTCATATATGTGGATATATGTTTAGGGGAAAGTCAGCTTTTGGTGGTTCAATATAAGGCACTTTAGAGAAACTGAGAGTATAAAGAGCAAAGAGAGAGAGACCTTCAAAGTCAGCCATATACGTATACACATCCGCATTCAACGCATTCACCACCATCTTCCGATCCGTCGGTCCCGTAATCTCAACCCGCCGATCCACCAGTCCCGGCGCCGGCGGTGCTCCCTTCCACGTCGCATTCTCGCGAATATGCTTCGTCTCAGGTAAGAAGTCGGGCAACACGCCGCGATCAATCTCGGCCTGGCGCACCTTGCGACGCTCCAGAAGCTGCTTGCGCGTGGCGTTGAAGGAGCGGTGCAGCAGGGCCAGAAAAGCGAGGGCCGGAGGGGTGAGGATCTTGCGATGAGGCTCGTCGATTCGGCCGTGGATGGAAACGCCTTGGAGGATGGTGTCGGTGGTGGGCATTGTTGAGATTTGTTTTGTGTTTTTTTTTCGTGATTTAGGTGGTTGTGTTTATAGATGAGCTTTCTGTTTTTTTCTGTTCTTGTTTAATTATCTCTTTGTCAAGAGTTCGTTTCTTGGTCGTAAATGGTCTGGTAAATAATGAGTACAGACGTGTGCTTGCGAAATGGAGGAAATGCCGAGTAACCAGGAAGCACATGCCGTCACCAACCACCACATGCAGCAGTGACGACACGGCGGAGTGGTCAGTGGTTAGCGGTTAGCGGTCCGTCCAGTCTGTCACGGGCTGGCTGCCAGTGCCAGTGCCAGTGCCAGTGCCAATGCCAAGTGCCTACATAAACGGCAAGAGCGAGCAAGCAAGTGGTTGCCGACATCTGCAGACTGGCCGCTTTCACGTGTCAATCGTCGCGCCACCAACCGAACCGCGCCCATCCATCCATCCACCATCCTTCTCCATGTACGGAAATGCCAACCAGACCAGACCATCTATCGCCATTCAGTCATAAATGTAACCCCTACCTGATGGACACATACATTTACATGTAGTATGTAGCTATGTAGTGCACACATACAGTACGTAGCTGAATAAACATCAACCTCCCCGCAAAGCCGCAAAGCGCACATGCCACCACCACCCACGAGTTGATGCCGCCACAAACCGACATGCTCATCCATCAGAAATGACCCCTCGGTCCCCTCGTCCCCAATAAGAAGTATTAGTGGAGCACCAAGTCTAAGTGACCGACCACATGCAGTCCCCCTCGTCAACTATCCAACTCCCCTCAACCGAGGCTCTGATGCATCATGTCCGCGTCGTCATGTCTCGTCCCGGCCCCGCCTCTCGAGCGAGTCTCCACGTTTGACGTCTTTGTCCGGTCTGGACCTCGCCAAGCCTGCCTCCCTTGTCGGCGTGCTGGCTCAATGAGGAGCTCTGCATTCCAGTCTGGCCGTCTACTAGCATCGACTACTAAGTAGGTCCATGTGTTTCCTTGGACTTCACATCATCGACACCAGTACGGACAGTTGTCAATTGTGGCAGCAACGAATAAGTAGCTCCTGTCTTCCTCTTCATTCGATCCAGTCTGACAAAAAAGATGCACACTTACCCCGCCAGCTAATAAGCAATGCCATGACTTCAAAGTAAATACAGTAATAAAACACACAAGTCTGATGTCCCCAGCCCCATCCTTGAGCACACTGTACAGTGTACACACAATATAACTAGTACTACCCCTGCAGAGCCAAGACATACTCGCCATTGCCTCCATTCTGCCTTTGTTCCTTCAACACATTAGCCAAGACAAATTATAAAAGAATAAAAGAAAAAAGAAATAATGTGTGTATGTGGATGCGCCGTCGGCCACAATGTCTCCCGAGTCCTCCCCTTGTTGCGATAATACAGTCCATAATTCAACGCCGGGAGTCGAGAAATGCAACGAAAAAAAGGGAAGGAGAAAAAAAGAAAAGAAAGAAAAGAAAAAAAAAAGAAGAAAAAAACAGTCGACCCCATAATACACCAAGTGTCCGTACGCAGAGGAAATATACAACAAAGAAATTTCCTTGATCCAACAACTGGTTGTTTTTGATAGTCGCCATGAAGCACACATTGCCCTGAGCACTATTCGGGCCCCTTTCCTCCATCCTCCATTCTCCGTTAAGCAGATCGCCAGTTTCCTCCGTGATCGAATCAAGACCGTTCGCCAATTGATATTGAGATAATTCTTTTTCCGTTTCTTTCCGAATTAAGAAAAATGGTTGCCCGGCCGCCAACAGCGCAGCCCCGTTCCATTCCTGTCACACTATGAATTAAGCGTCTTGATCATCATCTTTTGTTTGTTTTTATCCGTAACCAAAATATGTCTGCTTTCAAACATAATCTTCATCGTGGCAACAATGCGGTGTAAGCTGCTTGCAGCACCGCGCTCTTGAGTGAAGCGGACAATGGTCAACGGCTGCTTCTTGCCGTGCTCAATTACCGTCATAATCTCTGCAGCGAACTCGACTTCCTTCAAGTCCAGATCTGTCACATGGTCAGCTCAAATTTACACGCAAGTCTTGATTCTTGAGCACCGTCTTCCTCTACTTTGGGATTCGGGGGGGACAGCGGCTTACAGTTTTTAGCACCCAATTTTGCAAAGACGATATTGCGCTGCTTGTCAACCTGAATGCTTCTCATTCCATATCTGCGCCATTCTCGGAGCAAAATCACCACTTCTTGACGAGCCCTCTTGCTAGACAAGGTTATACAGAGATAACTGGTCGCTGGTTTCACGCGGAATAATCTGGTCAACCAATTCTGTTTGACTTCAATATTGCGAGTGCTACCCGAATTCAACGACGGCAACAAAGAGCGCCGCTTTCGGACCAACTTTTTGGTCTTTATCTCCTGATTCTCGTGTGTTTCGTGATTGTCTATTGGCTTGTTAATGATTTTCTACTGCAGAACAAAAGCGCGAAAAGGAAAATGAAAAACGGGGACCGGAAAATGGAAAAAAGAACAAAACAAAACAAAAAGGCAAAACCTTTACCAAAAGACTTACCATCTATCCTCATCGTCAGGTCTTTTCCTTTATTATTCTTCCAAAACGGAAATGTAAAATTCTTCCTCTTACTGTCCTCGCTATTATCATCGCCCGGGCGACTATGCTTCGAATTTGTCGAGCTAGTTGCCCGTCTGGCATCGTCAGTGCTACAGGTCGTATTAGATTCTGCTCTCGATGTTCGTTTGAACCACAGAGACTTCTTCTTCTTGGGCCCCTCGTCCGCGTCATAGATGCAATCATCAATCTCCTGACTACATAGGGCGGATTTGTGATGGAGCGGACGCCCAAAGCTATCTTTACCATCCCCGTTGTCCGCGGTCATGGACTGTGGCGATCGCAGAGGGCTTCGTGGCGCAGGAGAATTGACCACTCGAATTGTGTGCTCAACCTTGCTGAGATAGTCCATGCTGCGGTTCTTCTCATTTGCCCTTCGCACTGTGCTATGTGGTGGCGCTGACACGATACGAGTCCCATCACCATGAACCCCAGCATTTTCATTAATTGAGGGCAGAGTCGACAGTTTGCGAGAGGCTTGGCTGTACGTTGGAGCAGAGACGACGCGCCTATCTGTTTTCGGTCTGGAGAGGAGAACACTGACTCTGCTGGCTTCTTCAGCAGCGGCAGCCTCCATCATTCCATCGCTTCGATTCAATAGCAACGACTGTTCTACAACGCCATCCCGAGTGCTTTGCTTCGTGTGCGTAGTGCCATCCTTTGGGAGTGGAGGTAAGGGACGACTGTGCCACGACGACATGGAAACTTCCGTTGCAGGTGATACGTTTCTCGTTGCACTGTGAAGAGAGAGAGAAAACGGACTAGAGACACGTCTGCCATCTACATCCATCATGGAAGAGTCGCACTCCGAGTCGTCAACTATAATAGTTGTTTTAAAAGCAGCATCGCAATCTTTGGCAATGCCGTTGCTAAAGTTACGCAGCTCTTCTTCATTAAACACCATGGGGGCACCACTCTGCTGAGATGCCCGGTTATTCGGCGCTCCAATGGCCTTCGGGAACGTTCCGTCTGTCTGTCTAGGCATGCCCGGGCTAGATGATCTGGCCGCAGGAGCCGATGCTCTTTGCGCCGTCCTTCCGTTCACGTGGACTAGTCTTGGAACTGAATTTGTCTTGTCGACGACGGAGCCATAGCCAGGTCCAGTAGAGCTCGATCTTTTGCGAACATGAGAAAAATCAACACCGCGCTTGTGGCGAAGACTCGGTACTCGTATTTGAGCGGTACCTTGTCTGCTGCTTCGCAATGATGCCAGAGATCCATGAGAGGACTGTGGGCGGCTGGTGAGAGAGGCTCGAGTGGAGTTTGTTCGCATTCGTCGACTGTTCGAAACACTACGCACTCTGCTGGCTGGTCCTGTGGTAGTTGTCGTGCTTATGACTTGTCCATCACGGTGCACGGTAACCCTTGCCTGGCTGATTTGAGAATCGCATTTCTGTAGCACCCGGCTAGCCCGATATGGATCGTAGTTTTCCGTATCGTCTTCGGCAGCTGTTGAGATGACTGTGAAACGAGAGACAGAGCGACCGTGACCGTTTGCTCGCGTCTTTTCGAATTGACAAGTGGAGATTCGTTTTTTCCAGATTGTAGGCTTAAGATGGTGATAGTCGCTCATTGAGTGTGCTAATTCAGGTTTAAAGTCCTCCAGTTGCTTGTTCCGATAGTTATGAAGCAACCAATAAAAGGCCTTCTGATCGTTAGATCTAGAAAACAAAAATCATGTTGTGTCAGTTTCAATAATCTAAGTTTTATTTGATTGATACCCCGATTTTTTTACATCAAAGAAAAAACCGGAGGATATTGAAGAGGAGGACTCTTCCTCTATAATGAACATACTCTTCACATGTGAGTTTGAGGGCAAGATCTTGTTCGCTGAACATGTGCCACATCGACCGAAGCTGTCGGAGGAGCTGGGGGTCAATCTCTTCTCGAGGAACCGGGGAGTATTGAAAGCCCTTTCTGGTGTCTGGCAGTTGGCCCGTATTGTCTCCAAAGTCGTCAAGGTAGCTATATTTCTGAACTAGAGGGTGTCGCCAGATGTCCCTGATGGTGATTCTTCGGTCTGGATTGACCTGCAGCATGCGTCTGATTAGGTCTTCAGCCTCGGGGCTGAGGCCCCTGGGCATCACGTATTGCCCCTTCTTGGTCTTGGCCATCATTAAGCGCAGGTCTGGGTCGTCGAATGGAAGGGTTGCAGACAGCATGGCGTATAAAATCACTCCCATACTCCAGGTGTCAGCCCGGTCTCCTCGGTACTGTTTGTTCTTGAGAAGTTCTGGAGCAGCATAATGAGGGCTGCCGCAGGCCGTGGCAAGCTGATGAGTGGCAGTTTGGTGAAGAGCGGCCATTCCAAAGTCAGCAATCTTGATCTGCAAGTCTGTCGTAATTAAAATGTTTTCGGGCTTCAAGTCACGATGGCAGACATTGAAGGAGTGACAGTAGGATATAGCGCTCATCATTTGTCTGAAGAAGAAAATGGCCAATTCCTCAGGTAGACGCCCGCGAGAGTTGATAAAGGTGAAGAGGTCTCCTTGGTCAATGTACTCGAGAATTAGGTAGCTGTTCCAGGGTTAGCGTACATGATACGTGTATAACATTGCTGGCGTTTTTCTTTATTTATTTTTGTCAAGGTTTGGGACATCTCACATTTCGGAACGATTTTCCCATATGTCATAGAGTTTCATGATATTTGGGTGCTCAATAAGCTTCAGAATGGCAACTTCACGCTCAATTGCCATGGGGACTCGCATTTCGCCATTTGTCTCATCAGGTAGGCTGCTGTCCCATTTACTCAGTGCAGCCATGGAGCTATCTTGGACAAGATAGGCCATGCGTCGATTCACGATCTTGACCGCAGCGAGCTGATTTGTGAGGTTGTGACGGCATAATCGCACGCGAGCTGACGAGCCTTTGCCTAATGTGCGTCCTAGTTGCCATGGTCCAATATGTGTTTTGTAATTTTTCTTGCTTCGGCTGCTGGACGTCGACGCGTATGAAGCTTGAGACATGCGCTTGTCCCCTTCGGAAGTACTTGCATTTTGATGCTGATGGTGATGATGATGGTGCTGATGATATGCTGCAGCCGCGGTAGAGGCTGTTGTAGCTGCTCGATCTTCTTCTGGCATCGCATGTGCGACTTGATGATGATTTGAATTGTAGGCGGCTTGGTTTTGATCGTGGTACGATTTGGCTCGTTGTTGATTCGATGCTGGAAATGCCGAGTTCGCACGGTTTGTCGTCTCCGCAAGAGGCGAACGAACCTTGGCAACCATTGCATCCGCCATGATGATATCGGTGTAGAGGGGAGAATTAGCACATAATATGTCGACGAGTTTATTTCACGCGTTGTATTCGTTCTCGTCGCTCCCGTGTTTGGTAGTAGATTTTCGATTTTCTTTTCTTTTTTTAAAAAAAAAAATGCGAGGTGGTGCAGGTTCAGATGAAAGAGTAGACGCAAGCCAGTTGAAAGCAAGTCTACCCGCCTGGACCGAAGCCGAAGCAGCAGGAGCCAAGGTTAGATGAATTGGGGGCCAGGGAAGTTTAGATTCAAAAGCTTTGTCGACTACGGCACGGTGAGTAAGTCGGAAAAAAAGGAAAGCACAGCGCGTCGCCTACAAGAGTAAGGAGACCCAAGGACGCGAAGGTTGAGCTGGAAGGAGATGCGGGTGAGCAGAAGAGTCAAAGATGAATGAATGCTGGTTCGCAGCCGACATGGGGAAGTGTTAAGCAGAGCGAAGAATGAAGTCCGTAACGCCCTCCCACAATACTACATACAGACGGAGGACGGATACGTGGAATGCAATGTTTACTTGGATGGTGGCGATTGGTGCTTGGGAGCTGAAGTGCAAGTGAGCAAATGGACATGGACAGATGACGGACCGGTTCAAGGGAGGTGGCCGGCTGGCACTGATTCTGAGACTAGAATAAGTGACTGGCATCTGACGGAACGAAGCTGCCAGCTGCCAGGACCGTTGAGGTGGGGAATGGGGCTTTCGATTCTGGGAGAGACAAGAAGCGAAAAAAACCCATCATGGATGGCTTTGACGAGGGTGGGCACCGGGCAGCGTCATTCCAGTTGCCAGCATCAACAAATGGAAACGCGGCAAGAAAGACGGACTGCTCAACCCCTTTCCTTGTCGACCACTCGGGGGCATCTTTGACAGTGCAGTGCACATCTTGAGCTGGTAATGGCTTCGAATGAGATGCATCATCCATGACAATGTTGGTCGTGATATGTGCTTGGCCGACTGCTTTTCGGTGTGCGTGGTACTACGAGGGTATATCATGATCACTGCGGCGCGATATGCAGCAGTAAGCTTTGTTCAAGAAAGCCACCGACCTTTTGGGCAGGTAGATAGATAGTTGACATTCCGGTCAGTTCGGATACCACGGTCAGGCAGCATCAGCGGTGTCCCATCAGTGTGGTCTAAATTCGACATCGTGAACCAATTGCGTGGGTTGCATGTTGCAAGGGGCCGAGGGCACAAAAAAAACATCCTTGCCTCCTGGAAGCTGTCCATCATCTCTTCTGTGCCTCGCCACGAGGGTATCGGCTCAAGACCGTCGGCTCTAGGGCGCGTCGAAGCTACTAGTCTTCTGTCGAGTATGGAATAATGTACGACTGGAATTGAAGGGATGTAGTCGATAGATAATGCCAGCAAGTCCCACACTGTCGGGAAGGTATAACTGGGATGACTAAGCTATTTCGACGTTCCACAGCCATCCATCATTTGCTACCCTGCGGCCACGAGAGAAAGGTGAAAATGGTATTCTTCAATGGTCGAGCGTTGAATAAAGTATAGTATGGTCCTAAAATGGAGTCTGCTGCAGCCATGTAATAGATATCCATTGTGATGCGTATTATCATATTACATGGCTGATGAATTAATGCCGTCTAATGCTGCTTTGCATCATAAATACCTGTCTGTTTTGAAACACTTGTCGCTATTTTCGCACGGTGTAGAGTGTGAACGAATAATTTAGTATCCCGAAAGATATAGCTACTTCTTGGATATGAGGCTCATGTTCCAGAGATTTACTGTGCCGGAATATTAACATTATCTGCACGATACGTGAGACGCCGTATCGAAGGGAATCAATGCCCTTTCCAACGCTGCACAATCCAATCCCCGTTCTGGGAACTAAAGGTATCCTCAGCTATCCCTCCTACATCCCCGGCCCGGCCCCAGTATAATCTGCACGTCTCATGAATACCCCCTCTTCTCCTCTCTTTGTGTTTAAAGTGTAATTCATTACCACGCACACAAGAAGAGGATTATTGCTGCAGTTCTAGACTTTGCAAGAGTTCATGATGTTCAATTTTCGTGGTGTCCAACAACAACTTGAATCAGCGTAATTGGTTTAGTGGTAAAATTCTCCGTTGCCATCAGCAACGTCGGGGAGCCCTGGGTTCGATTCCCAGATTACGCAGATACACCGGTTCGCATAATTTACTTTTTGAATCCCTAATTCAAATGGTTGACATTGGTTTCACTTTTTTTTTGCCTTAATGTGAAGTGAGACAGACCTATGGCCACGCTAAGTGACATACAGGACAAGCCGGACTTGATTCATAAAATCTACTTAACTAGATTGATTAAACTAATAATATGCTAGATCATAATTAAATGCACACTGGTGAGCATGTGTGCAGTTGCTACGTCACCTTTATGAACAGGAAGGGAGGTATCTGTAGGTGGCATTTCATGCTAGTTGTAGGTTTATGGCTTTTCCGCTACATTCAATAGTAGACGACGCGGTCCTGGTAGAAAATGCACCAGTGGACGGACATATCCAGCAGTTCCATACTCCGAACATAATAGTCCCAAGTCTTCAGGCCAGTCCTTCCATGGCTTTGCATGTGCATTCATGCGAAAGTCATCAATGTGTGTCCATGAGCAGGTTTAGTTAGGTACGTACCTCGGTATGCTGAAAGGGGAAGCGGCCCCACCCGCGCACGATCTAACGGTACGAAAGGCACTTTAGATTCGCAAAAAAATGGAACGCGTAAAACACGCGTCGCCAAATATCTCGAGTCCAGCATCGGTAATAGGTGCTCTACGTTAGTGGATCGGGCTCGCGGCTTGAAATCCCACCAGGACTGCCATGGTATTGAGCTCATTTTCCAGCAAAATTCCTCTGCCTAGCCAGGCGTCATGTCGCCCCTTTCGACGCGCCGCCGACGGCGTTCTGAAACAGAGGACGCCGGAGATAGCAACGATGAGCAACATGACATTGATTCTCCAGCGGTGGACTCGCCGAAGCGACGACGACTCGACCCCGAACCCGAGAGCGATGTAGATCTAGGGACTGCCAATGTCGGAGCCAGGGTATCGAGCGATGCGTCGAACATTGACGTAATGAAGGACTTCAAACCAGGTGCCATCGTTCGCGTCACCGTGCAAAACTTTGTAACCTACGAAAAGGCCGAATTCTTCCCTGGGCCTCACTTGAATATGGTTATTGGGCCCAACGGAACTGGAAAAAGCTCGCTTGTTTGCGCCATCTGTCTCGGTCTTGGCTATAGTCCAAAACACTTGGGACGTGCTGGATCTGTCAAAGAATTTGTCAAGCACGGCAAGGATTCGGCGACGATTGAGATTGAGCTGCACAAGAAACCGCAGGACCGGAGAAACTATGTCATCAAAGTTCAGATCCGCCGCGAACAAAATAATCAGAAATGGTGGCTCAACGGAAAGGAAACGACGCACAAAAAGGTTCAAGACTTGATGCGATCTCTCAAGATTCAGGTCGACAATCTCTGCCAGTTCTTGCCTCAAGATCGAGTGGTGGAATTTGCTGCCTGCACTCCTATTGACCTGCTGCACGAGACTCTACGTGCTGCAGCCCCAGAGGAGATGTTGCAATGGCAAAGTCAACTTCAGGAGCTGCACAGGGACAAGAAGGAGCTGGTTGAAGGCGTTCGTACGGATGTGGATGCCCTACGGAACTTGGAGACTCGACAGCAAGGACTGCAAGCCGACGTGGATAGAATCCGCGAACGAGAGGAGATCCAGCAAAAAATTAACGACCTCAGGTCAGCGCTGCTCTTGGCCAGATACCAGGAGTCTCGTAACAACCATGCCCAAGCGAGAGAGCGCAAAAGGGAAGCCGAGCGGTCATTGCAGCGCTTGGAAGCAGAAAGCGGGCCCTCGTTGGAAGCTGTCAATCGAAAGCAGGAATATGCTGCGCAAATCCGAGAGGCAAGGCCGTCCATGGAGAAGAATCTAAAAAGTGCCGAAATTGCAACCCAAAGCGTTGCTCGTGATGTCAACAATGCCGCTGAAGAAGTCAAGGAGATCAACAACAAACGGGCGGCTGAGCAAAAGGGCTTTGAGGCGAAGAAAAAGGAACTGGCCTTATCTCGGACGAAAATAAATGCCTTTCAGGGAGATCTCAAGAATCGCCCCATCGAGTTTAATGCTGCCGACTGGAACCAGAAAATTGTGAGCGTCTTGATGTACTTTTTTTTTTTTGAGAATAATTTTCTTCTCGTGTAAGAAAAGCGCATCGACCGTCATTGTACATGGCTAACAACAATGTCGAAACATAGCGTGCCGAGGAACATAATACTCGAGAACTCGAAGCGGAGCAGCGCCAGATCAAGACAGAGATGGACGCTGTGAAAGAGAGAGCAAACGCCAATATGGTGGCATTTCGGCGGATGCAGAAAGAGGCAGACGATCTTAACACGCAACAAGGTCAACAACAAAATTTCATGCGCAAAAACTATCCTGACGTGACAGCGGGCTGGGAATGGATCCAAGAGCATCAAGGGGAGTTTGAAAAAGAAGTACTTGGACCGCCAATGATCAGTTGCTCCGTCAAGGATGAACGCTACTCCGATCAGATACAAGCTTTGCTCCAAAACGATGATTTCACTTGCTTCACGGCGCAGACCAAGAACGATCACAAGAAACTGACGGACCAACTGTACCGGGTCATGAGCTTATCCGTAGTCATTCGAACATGCTCCAAGCCGTTGTCTGCGTTTACGCCGCCGGTCGACCGTGAAGAGGCAGCAGCGCTCGGGCTGGATGGGTTCGCCATTGACTATCTGGCTGGTCCTGAACCAGTTTTGGCAATGCTGTGTGCGGAGAGAAGACTGCACCAATCTGGTGTAGCGCGGGCCGAGCATAACGATGAAGCCTACGACCGACTTGTAAACAGTGGCAAGATTACCCAGTGGGCTGCCGGACGGCAGACATTTATAATTCGTCGCCGCAGAGAATATGGTCCGCAAGCCATGACAACCATTACGAGGAACATTCATCAGGGACGATTCTGGACGTCGCAACCGGTAGATGAACAGGAGAAACAGGAGTTGAAGAGAGGAATAGCGGAAGCCACCGAAAGACGACATGCATTAAAAGAAGAACACGTCGCCTTGGAAGCCAAATATGACGACATTGAATCACAAAAGTCGAGCGTCGTGGAGAGAATTGTTCGTCCCTACCCCCATGATATTTGAATTTCTTTTCCTTTTTTCCTTTTTACCTTTTACGATTTTCTTCGCAACCCAGTTTTCATGCTAATGAATGAATGAATAGGACCTGCTGCGAAAAGAAAAGAGCATTCTACAGAAGGAATTCCAAAAGTGGAAATCACTGCCGGAAAAGATAGGTAAGAGAAGCGAGCGACAGAGATGGAGGAAGAGGCTCCTATGCTTGTGGAAAAGCACACTAACATCAAGCAGAATCAGAAGAACGCCAGAAGGCTATGCATGAGCAGGCAATCCGAGATGCCCGCAAGAACATGCTGGACTTGCAATATGAATGGGACGATGCAGTCCTTCGGCGTGCCAGGCTCGTCAATCGACACAAGAGGCTCACGGACAAGATCCGAGAGGCTCATTTAGCCTTGGTCGAGGCTAAAATCTGGCTTATTGAAGCAAACTCAGATGTCGAGGGACTAAAGGAACGCAACGCCAGCATCATGAATGAGTTGGAGGCCGAACGACAAAGGGTGCGGCAAGCAACAGAGGAAACAAACCGAGCCAAGAAAATCGGGCATCGGCTAAGCGAAGAGGTCCGGGAGCTTCTCGCCTCGAATGAAGAAAAGCGCGAGTTGTTGACTCAACTCTCCGAGGGGAAAACGCCTCAGGACGTGGAAATGGAGATTTCGGCAGAAGAGGCCAAGCTTGAGCTGATCCATGCCGCCAATCCAAACGTGCTTCGGGAATTCGAGAGGCGTGCGGAAGAAATCGTCCGTCTCAAGCGAAAGATGGAGGGTGCAAATGAACGACTGGACATCTTGACTACGCAGCTTGCGGAGATCATGGGCAAGTGGGAGCCGAAGCTCGAGGAACTCGTGTCACAGATCAACGATGCGTTTGCCTATAACTTTGAGCAGATCAGCTGCGCGGGAGAGGTGCGTGTTCACAAGGAGGAGGACTTTTCGCAATGGGCGTTGGATATCATGGTCAAGTTTCGGTACGTAAAAAAGAAGACTCTCTTGAGCCATCTTCCCGATTTCTTTTTTTTTCCTTTTCATGTCCTGGCGGGATCTACATAACTATTCAGTTTCGGTCCACATTCGAGCTAACTGCCCTTTTCCCTTCTCTCTGCACAGCGAAAACGAAGCGCTCCAACAACTCACCGCCCACCGGCAATCAGGCGGCGAAAGAGCCGTCTCTACCATCTTTTTCCTCATGGCCCTGCAGTCCATGGCCCAGTCGCCCTTCCGCGTCGTCGACGAGATCAACCAGGGCATGGACCCCCGCAACGAGCGCATGGTCCACGAGCGCATGGTGGAAATCGCGTGTCGCGAACACACGAGCCAGTATTTCCTCATCACGCCCAAGCTACTCACCGGGCTGCGCTACGATGCCAAGATGCGCGTCTTGTGCATCGCCAGCGGGGAGCACATGCCCAAGGAAGGGCGGAAAGTGGACTTTTCGAGGTGTATTGCTGTGCAGAAGCGATTAATGGCAACGGCATGATATTTTTCCTGTCGTTTTATCTGTGAAGACGGATGATTCTTGGGGCTTTATTTTATGAGCGAGGCGTATTGTCAATGGCAAGGACGGCATCATGGGTGGAAGGAAGGGGCTTGGTGGCGGGACTCTTGATTTATGAAAGGCACTGATGGGACGAGACCGGGCCTAGTACATAGTAGTATCATATTCCTCGGTGTACGGGACTGGATTGGGAGGTTGAGAACTCGGAAATGGCTCGCTGTGCGGTTGTCTTGAGGAAGGGTGATGAGGGTGTAGGCAGGTAGCATAGCATGCATACTCGAATGGACCAGTTTACGGACGCGTCGACCCAGCTGCCCAATACGACTGCAAAGAGATTTTTTTTCCCTTTTTTTTCCCCTTTCCTTTCTTTCTTTCTTTTTTTTGTAACGTCAGATGGTGCTCTCGTGAGTGTACCTACACACTCTACATCCGGTGGTCTAGTCCGCAACACGCGCAGCTTTTCAACCAATGGTGTGCTACTGACGTGCTGCACGGCGCGTAAGTTATTGGTAATAGCAGGTTGTGTGATGCATTAAAAGCTATGGGTAGGAATAGGGAGGTGTAGGTGCTTGGCTATATACACTTGACGTTGTCTTTATAAAGAAAAAAAAAAAGGAAAAAAAAAAAAGGTTAGAGAGAGAGAGAGAGAGAGACCTAAAAAGGAGCGGTCTGGCGGGACCGTAACAGCCACGACTACGTAGACAGGGCTGCTATGAAATGCATGGCCATACTATCAAATGAAATAGCTATCAAGAACGCTCCTATAAGGAGAGACTCTTTTTAAAGAGACTTTGGTCTTCAAGAGGGTATTTTGGAGGGAAAAAACGCATCTTGGGTTGTAGAATCGTGGCAAGAGCTCTGATAAAAGTGTATTACTGGACATGATATTGGCTGCCCCTGATCCGATGTGTGTATTTCTAACCTATATTTACTTTTTTTTTTTTAAAAAAAATGAATTTTTTTAAAAACAAAATGAAAGGTACGAAGTGAGATTTGGCAGTGACGTTATTAGAATCTAGGTTACTGAATTAAATATATCAATAGCAAGCATAAAAAGAGAGCATGAAAAAAGATGAAAAAAAAAAAAAAAGAAGCAGCCACGACAGAACATGCCGTTCCAACGCAACCACCTACGAACAAGACGCCGAGCCAGTGCGCGACACATCACCAGAGGGCAATCCAAAGAACTTTATAAGAGAGAAGAAAAAAAAAGAAAAAGCCGAAGAACAAGGAGCAGCTAAGCAGGAGTAAGTAGTCAATAAATTTGGACATTGTGGAAGCAACGACGTATACACCCCCTGTTTTCCATCCCCTTTGAATCGTTGGAGGGGAGGATGGTTGCTGCTTGAGGACGTGGGTCTTGGAAACACGTGCTGAAGAAAGACGAGGGGAGGAGCTCTTCGGGCGAGGAAGAGAAAGGAGAAAACAGAAGGGCATGTATAGAGATGGAATCGCAGGGACAGGAGATGAAAAGAGACTGTACGAACGATGAACGCTGGGACAGAATAGAAACGCGACTATAGAATGATGTATGTAAATAACAAGCAATTATAGGAAATGGAAACACCATTTTATCGCAAATAATAACAGAGCTATACAAGGAAGAAATTTACCTTGAGAAAAAGACAGTGCTGCGAAAAATAGAGGGTGACTATAGAAAAGGGAATATGAGGAAAGAACATAGAAGCGTAATAGCAGGGAATGGAAACGCAACTATAGAATAAAAACATAACTATAGAAAGAAAACATAATATAAAAAGTAAAAGTAAAAGTAAAGCAAGCTAATACACACAAAAACACATCTTTTGTTTACACAACTTATACAAGTCCAAAATACACCACCAAAGCCACCCCCTTCTTCCCCTCCCTGGCTTATCCTAGAAAGTCATTTCAAGAAGCACCACCAAAAAAGGCAGGACAAGAAGAAATAGCCATAAGAAATAAAATAAAATAAAGTAAGATGGAAATGAAAATAAAATAAAAATACAACAGTCATGGCAATTGACGTAAATGTACAAACAACCATCTATGCTGCTTTACAGCCAAGATGAATTTTGTAGTGAAACACCCTTCTCCTGCACAACCCCGCCTTCCATACCAGTACTACTAATGACAATAATAACAATGAAGCCGACGAGTGGGTATATAAACTTCTTATCATGAATGCGTCCTGCGTCCTGCGGGGCTGTTGACGACTTGGTCTGTTTTTTTTTTCCAGCGAGGAAAGCAGAAGCTGTCGGCAAAGCTTTCCTCGTCCCTCTTCTTAATTAAGCCTCGTCATCTACGCCGTGACCATGATTCTCCGTGTCCAGCCGTTTTCTCCAGTCGGCGAGGCTCTCGCTTAGGCCAGCCGTGGTTGTGGCGCCCCCTTCTTCCGTCTTCTTGCCGCTGCTGTTGGCTGCAGGTGTGTCAAAGTCAAAGTTGGTGCTGAGCCGGTAGTTCTTGTTGGTGGCTTCCCAGTGACTCCGTAGCGTCTCGAGCTCGCTGGCAAGATTGTCGAGCGCGGCGCTGTTTCGATCCTCCAAGCGGTTGGTGTTGGCGGTGGTATTCTTGGTGTTGTTGCTACTGTTGTCGATGCCATCGCCGTCGCCGTCGCCGTCCGCGTCGCCGTAATCGCTCTCGTTTTCTAAACTCTCAGCGCGGCCATGTCCCAGCGCTGCGCCATTGGTGCTCTCCGAGTTCATGCTGGGTGCTTGGCGGCTGCGTCGTCGATAATTATCAACAGAGTGCTCGACCTGGTCGAGGAGCAGCGCCACTTTTTGCTCCGCTTCGGCAGCACGCTGCTCGAGGAGCGCCTTTTCTGACTGGACTTGTTCTAGCGTCATGATGGCCTCATCTCGCTGTTTCTTGTTGTCGGCTACTTCCTTCTTCCAGGACGCAAGGCTCGCCTCGAGCTTGGACCCCGATGCCTGCGTTTCCAATATCAAAGCCTCAACCCTTTGCTTCAGTCCGTCTCGTTCTGTTTCCAACTCTTCGTTCTCCGCTTTGAGACGGCTCTTGTCCTTTTCATATTGAGCGATCTGGTCTTGGAGCTGCTTCAGCACCTTCTCAGCGCCCCTGAAACAGTACACCGCCGACAAGTAGTCGCTCTCGAGCTGCTGGAGCTTTTCGCGGTACGCCATCTCCGACTCCTGCTGCTGCGCTGCAAATTGCTGTCTACTCTCCTCGTGAGCAGCCGTGGCACTGGCAAGCTGCGTCTCCAACTCTCGCAGGCGTGTTTGCTCGGGCGAGTTCATTCTCAGACTCGTGCGACTACGGGATCGAGTTGCCATTGTGGGACTAATGCCACGTTCGGCCAAAATGTCCTTGAGCGCATTGTGTTGCACCGTCATGGCATTCGTCTCGAGCTGTTGCGCCGCCAGCTTGTTTTTGAGGTCACTGTGTCCAGCCATGAGGCTTTGCGTCTCCCTCAACGAAGACTGAAGCTGTCTTCTTATGGCAACGCCCTCCCTGCTTGATTGCTCCTGGTACTGCTCCAACCCGGCGATTCGCTCTTCGGCACTTCGCAGCTTGTCCGCAGCGTCGTTGGCTTCCTGTTGGTACTTTTTGACCAACTCATTGCTGGCTGCGATTTGTTTTTGGAGAACCAAAGTGCGTTCACCATCGCCATTGCCCCCATCTGCCAATTCCCGGCTGGTCAACTTGTCGAGTCCGGATATAAGTGCTTCTCGGTGAGTCCGCGCCTCGTTGGCGTGCTTGTCGGCCAGTTCTTCGGCATCGCGAAGGCGCTGGGTAGAGGCAGCCAATTCGGTGGTACGGGCATCGTATTCCGCCCTCAGCTTGTTCAGCTCTTCTTCAACCTTGTCGCGGGCATTGCGTTCTTCTTCAAGCTTCTTTTCGAGGTGTGACCTGGCATCCTGCGATGCGGTGACGGCGCTTCGCAACGACTCGAACGTTGTGTCGTGATTCTTCGCTGAGCCCACGGCATCCTTGTATTTGGACTCAAACTCTTCTCGTTCCACCTTCACCAGCTCCAACGCGGCCACGGCTTCGGCACACGTTACCGATTGCTCACGCGCATCCCGCTGCACCAAATGTAGCTCTGCCTTTAATCGACCGACTTCAGAGGATGTTTGCTGCTTGTACGCCTCCAGATCTGTCAACCGCTTCTGCGCAGCAGAAGTGGTATCATCTGCCAGCTGCCGCGCATTCCTCTCTGCCGTCAGCTCATTCTTGAGCTGCTCTACCTGCGACTTGAGATCTCGTTGCAAGTGCAATGCCGTAGCCAGCTTCTTGCCCAAATCAATCGACCGGTCTCCTACTGGCTCGTCGCGTTCGCTACTGTCCAGCTGAGGAGTACTCGCCAGGCTGCCACCCGTCTGCGCAGCCAATTTGGCCTTGGTGTACACCACTTCCTGGATGGCTGCATCGCGTTGTTTCTCCGCCTCGGCAATTTGCTTTGCGGCAAGGACTGCTTGCTTGTCCACGGCGCTCTGCACGTTTGCCAGTTCCATTCTCATAGCCAACAGGGCTTCAATAAGTGGCCGGTCTTCATCGTCAAACGTCTCGGCTGCTTTGGCGTCAAGAGGGCTCAACGCCGCCGCAGAAATATATCCTGATTTTCGCGCCAGCTCCAATTCTGAAGCATACCATGCATTTCTGTTCCTTGCGGCGTCTAGTTCTTTGAGCAAGACAACAGTTTGTGAATTCCTGTTCGAAGACCGTCGGGAAAGTGGATTACTCGGTTGTCGGGTAGGTGGGGGAGGAGACGAGGGGCGCACGGCCTTGGCCCCCGTCTCGGCTGAGCTGTCTACGGAGCTGTGTGGTTGACGCTGGCCTCTCTGACTTCCCTTGCTTGTGTCCATGACATAGGATTCCGGCTTCGTTCCACTGCTTCCTAACTGTCCGGCATGTGCCGCGGATGTCGTGGGTGTTCGTCGTCCATTGATCGCGGCGGCGGCAGCGTCGTTCTCAGCTACACCGCCAGCATTTGCCGAGACGGCCGCAGCTGCAGTGTACGGAGCGGACGTTGCTTGTGAAAGATTAGATGGGCCATTTCGGTCTGCGGAAGCGCCTCTAACTCGGCCAATGTTTGAACTCTCGACGGTCGGTTTGGCTGGAGTTGGTCCCGGAGGAGGCGGCCCAGCAGGACTGGGTGAAACGCCAGCTCGAGGAAGTTTGGATGGGGGAAACTTGGAGGGAGGAGTCGTTGAAGCCGCGCCTGAGTTTTGTCGTAAACCAGTCGACGAATCTGGTCTTGTAGGGGATGGAGAGCGATAGCCATTCGTAATTATAGCGCCAGGAGTCGCTGCCGCAGCCGTAGCAGCAGCGACCATCGGAGCTGTTCCTGGTTTCCTTGCATCATGCGAAGCAGAGGCTGGGGGCAGCTGCCGAGACGAGGGATTTGTGGTGTCGCTCGTACTAGGTCGGCGGTGTCCTTGGGGTGCACGCTGGGCACCTTGTTGAGCACCTTGCTGACCATCGTTGGGATATCGAATCTTAGTCGTATCAAGAACATACATGATGCCTAGATCATTAATGGTGGTCGTGGCTGAGCTAGGCTCTCCACCAAGAACAACGACCGACTTGCCAACCGTTGTCATGCTGTGACCAGATCGTGGGGACGGCGACGGGCCCATGTTCTGGAAAGTATACCATCTTCGCGAGCTGATTTTAAAAGCAGCTAGGTCTCCTAGATCGGTCCCTTCCTCCGTGCGACCACCAAAAACATACATGACATCGTCAACTATAGCCGCGGCATGACCTTCTCTCGAAGCAGGTATGTAGCCAATGCAGTCAAGCTGGGACCAAGAGTTCAAAGCTGGATCATAGCACCATACATCATTGAACCACTGAAAGCCGTTTGTTCCACCGAATCTGTGTCATGACGCTCGGCAGTCAGTTTGCCGCAGCACCTTATTGATGAGGAAGAACAAACGGAAGAAAGAGGGGAAAAACGGAGAGGGGGGCCGGGGGGGGGGGGGGGGGGGGAAGAGTCAAGATTCGCTGCTACTTACAGGTACATTTTATCGTTATATGTGATCATGGAATGGTTTGTACGGGCAGCTGGCGTCTGTGGAGAGCTATCACACTCTAGCAAGATCTCCCACATGTAGTTGGGGGACTGTAATTGGTTCAGGTCAAAAGCCGATAGATCATTCATAAAATACCCATCAACCTGACCTCCAAATATGTAAATTTTGGAGCCCAGGATGTTGAGCGAGTGACCATAACGTCCAGGAGGACGGGTACCGGCTGGCAACGCGCGAGACCAATGTCTCGTAGCTAATCGGTGTCGTTAGCTTCTCGTCACTTGCTGTCTGTCTGGGCCGAGACAGTCGTCGACAGCCTCAAATTTCCACGTACATGTGTTTAGTAAGTACAACGTCTGATCGAGAACATCAGACTCTTCAATCTTGGTATCGCCACCGTATACAATGAAGGCGTTGCCGACGAGTAAACTAGCATGACCGACTCTGGGACCGGGACCCTCGGCTGTGGTGGCAAGTGGGTAGCAAGCCAAGTTGCCACCAGCTTCGATCATCCAAAGATCACCCTTGACGGTCGAGCTGTTGATTAAACCGCCCATCATGTAGATATCACCTTCTTTGGAAGCGATCGCGTTGACAGCGGCGCCATATCGTGGGAAAGGGGTCGGAGTCGTTGATGTATATGCGAGCCGCCTTTGCGACCATGGATATAGAGAGGCATTTGGGTTTGAGGCTGCTGAGCCATTGCGAAGCTGCCAGGACAATGAAATATTAGAGATATTTTTTTCTTTTTTTTTAAAATCAAAAACCAGAAAAAAAAAAGATGACAAGAAAACAGCTCCAAAGTACATATAGACAAGATCGGAAAAGCCGAGCGAACTTACAACCATGTCTGAGGGCTGCATCTGTTCTAGACTCCCACCGCGACGCAGCTGCTCGGGACTGCCAGTACCAACATCGTCAACAGAAGCCAAGCTCCCGGTAGGTGTGGCTCGTTGAACAATATTTTTATCATCGCGGGGCATGCGAGCGCCGGCACTCTGAACAGACCCCTGCGACCCCGAATGACCATCGCGACTTGACAAGGCACGGTCCTGGCTCTTCTTGGATTTGAACAGGAAGGCCATGATTGCCCGTGTGACCGAAGAGCCGGTCAGCTCAATGGAAGGACACAAGACACAAAAAAAATCGAAATTAGGAAAAAGAAAAATCAGAAAGTCGTCGTGGATGGTCGTAAGATGGAAAGCGTGAATTGGTCACAAAAAAGAATCAAATGGTATTGCTTTAAACGAGAGTGAAGATGTCGTATCGTAGAATGCGCAGTGTGCGGTCGAGGCCGAGAAAGCAGATGGAGATAGTGAGCGGAGAAGTAGGTCAGGTCAGGTCAGGTCGGGTCGGATGTGGGCGACGTCGCGAGCCGGACACGAGCAGCAGGCCGCGATGTCGGGAATGCGGAAGACGGGAAAGGTAACACAAAAAAAAGGTTGAGGCAACCTCCAGCTAATGGTGAGACGGAAGGGCAGCGGTTCGTCAATTCCAAGAAAGGATGCAGACGGGAGCAGGGCAATGGGCGCCCGTGTGTGAAGATGGCTGGGAGAGCATCCAGTGGGCCATTCAGAGCTGGGAGGTTGTCAACGACTTTCGTGGCCAGCCGCCTTTTTTTGGAGGTGGATTCCAAGAAACCGGGGCGGGGAGGGGTGCGTGGGTGGTAGTGGCGCGCGTCAGGGGATGGTGGTGAGGGAAGCGGGAGACGGACAGACAAGTCGTGTTCGTGACTGGAGTCTCGGGCACACACAGGACGATAAACGGGCGACGACGACGCTTGTTCACGGAAGACGGGACTATTTTTGATGGAAAGTAATTATGGCATCAGAGCGTTTGACTGTGTGTCCCACGAGGAATGGGGGAGAGGAAAAAGCCAAGCACAAAAAAAAAGAAAAAGAAAAAAGGACAATTCAATGAGGCGAGTCGTGGAGCCGTCGTCGTGTCGTCCTGCGCACAGCGTGACAAAGAGCGATTGGCTGGACTCGTTCTGTCTACGCCGCGTGCTGCAAGCATCGGGTTGGCAATGGGCATGGACCAGGCGCTTTGTGCGCTGGCTCAATTCAGTATTCAGTTCACTCAGTCAGTTTTCTTTGAACTCAGTCTCTCATTAGTATTAGTGTCGTTTCAATGGCTGGCTGCCAGAGCATCTGGTGCCAGTAAGTGCCGATGGTGCTGGTTGGCGGTGGAGACTATGTAAAATAGTGGTCACTGGTGGACGGGGCAAGTGCGATCCTTCTTGCTTTCTTGCTGTCCTTCTTGCTGTCTGTCTGGTCTGGTTCTCTTTGCCCGGTATTTCTCCTGGTGCTTCTCCTGGCGCTTCTCCGGGTGCTTCTCCGGGCGCCTTTCCCACCAGGCGTCTTGGCCATGCACATCATGCTCATGCTCATGCACATCATCATCATCATCATCATCACCGTCGTCATCATCATTATCATCATTTCCGGACCAGGTGGTCCATCGTGGCCAGGGCACTCGCTGCTTCATGCACCCAGATGCGGAACATGCGGCCACGCGCAGCCATTTGCGATTTGGAGTGCATGCAGCCGGGACTCGGTTGACTCTGGTCCTGCGACCTGCTCGGCTGCGGGCCCCGCCCTGGCATGGGGAAGTCAGGCACAGAAAGGGGGTTCACACCCACCCACTGCCCACGGTGCATGCATCTCGAGCGGTTGGGTCAATGTACATATACAATTTACATCATGCAACTGACATGTTCAACAATAACAGGGGCACATCTGGTCGTCACTCAAAGCTTCAATCGACACTGACCTCTTCACTGCTTTACGCCATCTCCTTGACTGAAGAGCTATTTCTTTTTCTGTTTTCGGCGCCCGGATACGCACAAGCAGGGAACAAACAAATAGTTCTTTCAACAAAAAAAGCCAGACAGGCGGCTCCGACTTGAATGCAGTACCTGTGCCCTGGCATGTGCAGCCTCGTGGAGACATATTCGCGCCGACTTGAACGCTTCTTCAACCACCTCCAACTAGGTCCTGGGTACCTGAGTACTAACCTCCTGGAGTTATTGATCCCTTTAGTTGAGCGCCCGAAGGCGCTAATTACAGGCTGCGGATAGGACAATTATACCGAGATTATACAAAAAACTTTATATTTATATGGAAGCTACTAGCTACGTTAGTAAGGGGTACCCAGCATGGTTCAAAAAACTACATTTCAGAAAATGTGCTAATCGAGGCGTTGGATGTATCCTGCATGTACCGGATACCGGAGCAGGTGTGGGTGTCGCGAATTGGGCACTCGAATGGATGTACCTTATACCTAAGTAAAGTAGGTACTAATAGCAGTGGCGTCCCTGAGGCCCTGGGCTTACCTGGTTCTCGGACTGCGCCAAAATCAACCAAAATGGACAAACAGTCTGCATGACCTGACTCAACGGCATTGTGCAGCACGGATGCGCGCGATGCCTGCCTGATTCATGGCTGGTGGTGCTCTGTTTATAGTACTAGGTCAGTACCTCGTGCCTACCGCTGGTAGGAGTACGCAGTACTTGACCGCGTTCAATTCAACAGGAGTCTCTTTCGCATCTTCTCGAAAGAACCGCGGACAAAGGAACAAACACGTAAAATGTATAAAATAAACTGGCATGGCACGCAAAAGACATAATCGCCTGGTCTGGTATGTGTGAGCGCCTAGGCACCAACCGCTTTGTTTGGCATGAAATCAAGGGGCTGGCCAGGGGTAAGGCGGCACCCACCCGCATCCACCGACGCCACCATGTCTCCTGGTTGGCGCCCACTGCGCGTAATAATTATAGCACAGATAGCACAGACAATCCCAAGTAATACATACTTACATAAGTGCAGTGGGCTCAGGTTTTTCTGTACCGTGTTGCAGGTCGTTCCGAAATCTTTTTCACCAGAATTGTACGGTGAAGCGTTGGGAACTACCTCAACTCACTGCATGTACTAACAGTACCCAGTTGCACGCAGTTGAGTCGGCCTTCTATCCTTTTCTCCGCAGCTAGCCAGGTCGAATTCAGAGCGCCTCGGGAGATGAATTAGGCATCAAAGCGCAATCCTCAATCCTCGACGGTTTACACCCCAGACAAAGTTATACTGCCAAGTGACATGTTGGTAATGCAGTACCTTGGCACGGAACTTGGCACGGAAGTGTAGTCGGGTCTCTTCGGCATCAACCTGATCCTCCCTCTGTACTGTGATTTTTGTACGTGATTCGTTGTCGCGGCTGAGCTGGCCCTCTCCTCATCACTCACCGTACAAATCAACCTACTCTGTCCAGGCAGAGTTCGTCATGATATTCTGTCCAGACAGAGTACATGACGAATCCCATAGTCTACAGAATATGCCCTCGAGGTGTAATATTTGGTGGTCGTATCGTCGTAGAGTCAATTTGCCATGTAAAGTGAAGATTCGAAAATTTTGTTTGGCATCGTGACCATCTGAGATAAGCCGGCAATAACTGGGAGGACTGCGCACCGGGAAGGGGTTCCATTTTGGGACCTTGGCTCAGAGTCAGTAAAGTAGGATACGGCCACCACGGCACGCCCTTTTTGATCAACCGCGTCCGAGTAGGAGTGGGTTTTGGTCCCCTTCCATAAAGAATATAGAGAAAACTGTTGCGGCTTTCCGAACTCATCCGAGGGCTAATAAACTGGCGTGTTATAGAATACCGGATATTTAATTCCTCGGACACGGGCCATCGATTCCTTACCCGCGAGTATCTCACTAGAGGCCTTTTCCCGGCACGGGATGTCTTCGTGATTTTATGCACCGTAAAACTGGAAGACTCGTGATGCTCAATAAATTGTCAAGTCGCCTGGCATCCCGTCAGAGGCGTTGTCCGGGATTTTCTTTGTGGGTTCGACACAGCGTGAAATCCGTCCTGTTTAGTAGTTCTTCGTGGTGAGTAGCTGCCCAGCCTTGGGAGAGAAAACACGGTCGGGGCAGAGATGGCGAGGTTTGGAGTATGTTGCATGATGCTCTCAAATGCTTGAAGCTTGAACCAACTTTGCTTGCCAACGAGCGGCACGAGGGCTGCTTATGAATAACTTATGACTCAGTCCATCGGACAAGTTAGTCGGCTGTCGAATGCAACAGGACCAATTGGATCGGCGGTGCCGTGTACAAAGACTAAGCTGTCCAATGTCATCCCGTCTCATGAGCTGCAGATCGTTATGTGCCGACCACTTCTGTCTGAGCTGCGCCAATCGGCAAGCAAGACAGCCAGGCAATAAAAGCGCCATTTAATAGTCGGTCAAGAAGCAGAGCGGATTTCTTGCTTTGTTTCCCTCCAGTATTGGCGGACCGCCCAGGGGTGAAGCCGGGGAAATTTTGCGGATTGCCCGATTCGTTCGTCTTCTGTGTGTACGCTGAAAAAACCCAACATCGGCTGTCGTCTCAGAGCAGACGATGCCACCTGGGGTAAAGTTTGTGCAGCTTCTGCATACTCGGGCGTTGGAAGCACTCGTCTGGAAAAGTGGCTGGGGATGGCGTGGACTGCAGGACAAGACAAAAAAGAGAACGGCGGCCGACTGGTCTGGTGTTGGGATTGGTTGGTATTCATTGGTATGGGCCGGGGGTTTTGTTTTGACATGCGTGGTGGATGAGCTGACTGCACGCATGCAGCTGGCTGGCAGCTGGCTAACTTCAGCAATGTCTTCCGAGGTCGTTTGTCGTGCATGTGACTTTTGTGTACGTCTTTCCAGAGCTGTTGCTGAGGCTTCATCCATGTGCCTTTGGGTATCCTGCTGGTACTTTATGTACCTCTTGCGCAGCATCGTCTCCATCCACGTACAGTGCTGTCTAGTACCATCTAGTCGAAAACCTCCCTGCCTTCGCTTGGATTCGTCGCGGACCAGTCAGGAGGTGATCCGACAGACAACAGATCGTCACAAACATTGAGACATAACCTGGCCCAGCAAGCCTTTAAAGACCTTCAAGTCCTTCAAGTCCTCGCCCCAGCAGCGGCGGCTGGCACAGCAAACACCAGCACCCACCAGCACCCGCATCCGCACCCGCATCCGCACCCGTGCCCGCTTCAGTCCCGTCAACGACTCCGCACCAGACAGTCCGCAAGCGCCCCAGCCCCAGCCCCAGCATCAGCAACCAGCATTGCCATCCATCCTCATCCAGCACCGAGCTCCTCCGCGTCGGCCTCCTCGCCTTCAGCTATCCTGCACCACCAAGCGTCGTCGCCCGCGCGACAAGACGATTACTCTTGCGCGGCCCATGGAAACTCTGCGGCCATGACGCTACGATCCGATCACAATGGGTCGTTGCCATCGGCCCCCACTACCAACGGCGAGATGCCAACTTTGCGATTCCGTGGCCACGGCGACCGCAGTCATGGCCGTCACAACCTCTCCAACGACATTGCTGATGATGTTCGGCCATCGGACGCGCCTGGTCAGAGCAATGGCACGGCCGCTGCCGATGAAAGCGATGATACTGAACACGAAAGTACCAAGCGACCAGCCAAACCAAACCTGCTGCGATCCAAGAGTGACTACGCACCACGCCTTGTCGAGGATTCCGACTCCGAGCAACGGTCTCGCGGTTGGAGCGCGCGACACGGCTTCGAGGATCACTATCAATCGGAGCAAATCATTACACACCTAGCCAGTGTACGTCCGCAAAACCCCCCTTCCTTGCTCGCATGTCTCGATTCCTGCTGCTTCCTGCTGCTCGCCGCTGCTCGAGTTGCGCAAATAGGACACGTGCCCGTTCTGTCATGATTGTGATACCACCTCTGTGGTGCGCATGCAAAATCATGAGTTGGCCAGTATATACGTGAAAATGCTGTTCGTGATGCAATGACTCGATTCATTGGGACAGAGAGAGCCTAACTTTACTCGACTCGTTTGTAGCCCTCCTCACTAACGATGCCCCGTCAGAATTGGTACATGTATTTTACGGACAAGCGGCACGAGACCACAGGGAATCCGAAGCCCCTAACATATGAGCTTCAAGATTGGAGACAGAGAGATAGGCTCAAAACCGTCTCCGCGGCGTTGGCCATGTGCCTGAATATTGGAGTCGAACCGCCCGACCAGCTCAGGACAAATCCTGGTGCCAGACTCGAAGCCTGGACTGATCCGACACAGCCCCCCCTTCAGAAAGCGCTCGAGAACATTGGCAAGGCACTTCAAACGCAATACGAAACCTTGGCTATCCGGGCACGTTATAAGCAATACCTGGATCCGTCCGTGGAGGAGACCAAAAAATTCTGTGTGTCGTTGCGTCGCAATGCCAAGGAAGAACGGGTCCTGCTGCACTACAATGGTCACGGCGTGCCTAAACCTACTCCATCTGGAGAAATCTGGGTATTCAACAAGAACTACACACAGTATATTCCCATCTCCTTGTACGACCTGCAGCATTGGTTGCAAGCCCCCACGATATTTGTCTGGGATTGTTCGGAAGCGGGAAATATTCTCACCAATTACCACCGCTTTGTGGAAAAACATGAGGAAGAGGAGCAAGAATCAGCGGCGCGAGACCCTCATTATGTGAAGACTAATTTCCGACCCTACATACATCTGGCGGCTTGCGCCGCCAAGGAGAATTTACCTACCAACCCGAAATTGCCTGCCGACCTTTTTACAGCGTGTCTGACCACGCCCATAGAGATGGCCCTGTGGTTCTTCGTGCTTCAGAATCCGCTCAAGACCACCTTGACGCCTGAACGTGCCAAGCGCATTCCAGGCCGTCTTCAGGAAAGACGAACACCACTCGGAGAGCTGAACTGGATTTTCACTGCTATTACTGACACCATTGCCTGGACAACTCTCCCTCGAGAACTGTTTCGCCAATTCTTTCGTCAAGATCTGATGGTTGCCGCTCTGTTCAGGAACTTGCTTTTGGCTCAGCGAATCATGAACGTCTATGGATGCCATCCTCAGTCCTATCCAGCCATGCCCGACTCCCATCAGCACCCACTGTGGGAGACGTGGGATTTGGCTGTCGACATGGCCTTGGCGCAGCTTCCCATGCTGGAGAGGAAGGAAAGCGAGGGTATCGACTTCGAGTACAACAACTCCACCTTCTTCACAGAACAGCTGACGGCCTTCGATGTCTATCTGACGGGGGGAGATGCCACAGCACAGCGGCCACCCGATCAGTTGCCTGTCGTTCTGCAAGTCCTGCTCAGTCAACATCATCGGGTGCGCGCTCTCATTTTGCTTGGCAGATTCTTGGACCTTGGGCCATGGTCAGTTCAACTGGCCCTCAGCATAGGCATATTCCCCTATGTGCTCAAGCTTTTGCAATCTGCCGCCACCGAGCTCAAACCTGTCATGGTCTTCATCTGGGCCAGGCTTATTGCGGTAGACGTCAGCTGCCAACAGGATCTGATCAAGGACAGCGGGTACAGCTACTTTGCGCAAATTCTGCAGCCGTCCGAAGGCCTGCCCGTTGTTGATAGTGATGAGCACAAGGCCATGTGTGCCTTCATTCTCGCGATGCTGTGCAAGGATCACAAGAGCGGGCAGATGGTGTGCAACCAAACAGACGTCATGGTGTACTGTCTTGCTCACATACAAAACGAGAGCAATCCACTTCTCCGACAGTGGTCATGCTTGTGTATCAGTCAGCTATGGCTAGATCTGCCAGAGGCGAAGTGGCGAGGCATCAGGGAAAACGCCTACGTGAAGCTGGCGCATCTCATGCGAGACCCCTGCTGCGAAGTGCGCGCGGCCATGGTCCATGCCCTCACCACATTCATGGGGATTCCAGACCTGACGGAAGAGGTGGCCCGCATTGAAGCGTCAATAGCCTGGACCATTCTGCAAATGGGCACAGACGGTAGTCCGATTGTCCGCAAGGAGTTTGTCTGCTTCCTGTCGCGATTCATCACTCGTTTCGAGAACAAAATCCTCGTGGCTGCTTACGAACAGCTGCAGGAGGAAAAGGAATATCTTGTTTGCCCGCCACAAGACGATGGGCAGGATTACAAGATGGGACTACACTATGCGCGGTCTGAAAACCGAAACCCGGACGGCACCATCAAATCGACAGCCCATGGGCTCTCTCACAATACCGTCTACATGGCCTGCTGGAAGCATGCACTGATCCTCAGCGTTGATCCGCACCCCGAGGTCCAGCGTCTAGCCACCATGGTCGTCGATTACGTTCACAATGCTCTGCTCAATTCCAGCGTGGGAGAAGCTGCCCAAGCATCCATGCGGGAGATCCAGACACGAGCAAGACAAAGTGCTCTCTCGAGAAATGGGACGATGGCTTCGCAAAGATGCAGCTTCGATGGACAGCCAAGACCTGCACTGTCATCACCCGGGCTGCTTCGACGAACAGCCAGTCTGCTCTTCCAATCATTTGTTGGAGGCGAGGACAAATCACGGCCGATGACTCCTGCAGGAGCGCCCATGTCTTCCCGATCAGCGTCGTCGTCGTCGCGACCATCGTCTTCCCGACCGGCGTCGTCCAAGCTGGCGTTGGATCAAATGGCCGCGCCTCCCGACCAGATTGATCAGGCGTCAGCTCCAGCCAACTACAATATCGCACGCGAGCCAACGACTGGCGCCCATGAGGAAAGAGACTTATCGAAGCCGCCTACTCTACCCGTCAAAAGCGGATTCCTCGACTGGTCCATTGAATATTTCCGTGAGCCACAAATGAAACCGAGCGAGGCTGACGAGCCTGGTAGTAACGAGTACAATGAGCGTCTGTGGAAGCGAGCTCGTAACGAGAATATGCTGAAGGAGACGCAACCGCTCAAGCAGATTGCGTCCACGCACAAATGGAATAATCAGCTGGCCATTGTCAATAACGGGGCCCAGCCAACCAAGATGGCGTTTCACCAATACGAGGATCACCTTGCTGTCGCGGACGACGGCAACACCGTCCATCTGTGGGACTGGATCAAGCATAGCAGGCTGAGCCGATTCTCCAACGGCAACCCGCCAGGATCAAAAATCAGTGACATGAAATTCATCAACGAAGATGACGAGGCACTCCTGATGACTGGTTCCTCCGATGGCGTGATTCGCGTGTATCGCCATTACGCATCAGATCAAGACATTAAGCTTGCGACTTCTTGGCGAGCATTGACGCACATGGTTCCCAGCAATGTCAACTCGGGCATGGTGTTTGATTGGCAGCAAGTCTGTGGGCGGGTTTTGGTGGCAGGTGATGTGAGAGTGATTCGTGTATGGTATGCCGCGCACGAGACTTGTATCATGGATATACCGGCTCGGTCCGGCTCGTGCGTCACGTCGTTGACGTCGGATCAAATGACGGGCAACATGTTTGTTGCCGGCTTTGGCGACGGTGCTGTCCGAGTCTTTGACACGAGACAACGGCCGCAGGACTCCATGGTACGCAAGTGGAAAGACGAAACAGACAGACAGTGGATCAAGAGCGTGCACATGCAACGAGGCGGACAGCGCGAGCTGATTGCTGCCAGCCGCAACGGCAAGGTCAAGATTTGGGACATTCGAATGGACAATCCACTGCGCTCTTTTGAAACGACGCGTGACACGCTGCGAACAGCTAGCACGCACGAGCATTTGCCCGTCTTTGCAGTGTACGTATTTTTGTCCTTCTTTTGGTTGAATTTCCTCCCCCCCCTTTTTTTCCCGAATGAAATTTTCTTTAAAACCGACTTGACAATGACAAACTCTATGCTAATTCGTGGCTTTGTTCAAAAACAGGGGCACGTCGCATCGTGCCGTCAAGGTCTTCAACCTCATGGGTAATGAGCTGTCTAAGCTCGATCCCTACTCTAGTTTCTTGCAGCAGAATCGAGGAAATCCCATTTCAGCAACAGCATTCCACCCACACCAGCCCATTCTAGGATGCGCAGCCCGTGGCGACCATCACATCAATCTCTTTACGTGCGAGAAGGCTGAAGCTCTGCACTTTGGCTAGAAGCCAGCTGTCAAGGGTGCCAAGACGTACTCGCTGCGATCCAACTCACTATGATACCCGTGTTCCCGCTTTGCCCTATATTCTCCTTCTCCTTTATTTATCTCTAGTCCTGTAATCCTTTCCTCTCTGAAAGTTGTTCCGAGGAAATGATTTTTGTGGGATAATGTCGTGGTCCTCGAGGCAATTTTCGACTGATAATGCTTCGTTTCTTGGTATTCCTGTCAATCAATACAAGCCGATGAATCCCCCATATTTACGCCCTGTCGCACGATAATTTGTTTTTTTTTCTCCCTTTTCTGTCTGTTCTTCTTGTTTAAAGTCTGTCGGAGCTGCTTTGTGCGTCTTTTATCTCTCACGCCCCCGCGAGCCTTGATTCTTTCCATTATGCGTATTTGTGCCGGACTGGACACCTGTGTGTCTCTTCCCCGCACCGCTTTCCCCTTATTTTCCCTTGTTCATGTCTTTTTTTTTTTCGTCCCAGCAAAGGCGTTTTAGGATGGACTTGAAGAAGCAGGTCTGGTTGTTGGTTGTTAGCACGATTTGACTTTATCTGCTTTCGGTATTCTGTTCTTACCAGTCTGCCTTTCTGCATGGAGACTCTAGCTAATATACACTGTCATTTTGTGAATGCAAATACGGTTCTGGCCGTGACTGTGATGTTGCGAGGAATCAAGCAGCGTGTTATTTCCTAGGCTACATAGGTATGATGTAGGTATTTGATGCCAAGAGTCGGACCAGAGTGCAGACTGCATTGCATGTCCGGTGGCTGCAATGTTTTATGCCCCTTCAGCATCACGGAGGCGGGTGCGTCAGAGGCGGGTGCGTCATGGTGGGGTGGCCCGCTGCGTGTGTGCTGCCCCGCCATTCATTTGTTGGTCAGAAATTTGTCTCGACTCGAGTCACTTTTCGAGTCACTTTTCGAATCACCCTTTCCCCTCCTTCCTGCCACGTTGAGAAGCCAGTTTCTCAGCAACTCAGATACTCAACAGCCCTTCCAATCACTTTCTACTGTCCACTCGTAGAGACTCATCTAACGAAACAAACGAAACCACACAATGGCCGACAACCCTCCGCCGGCACCGCCTGCCCCCCAGCCCGAAGCCGCGGCTACGGAGCCCACCGCCACTGCAGCGGCAGCTGGCGGCGCAGAAGACGAGGCGGGACCTTCGAAAAAGGCCTTGAAAAAGGCCGAGGCAAAGGCCAAGAAGGAGGCCGAGAAGGCGAAGCGAGCGGCTGAACACCAGGCCAAACAGGCCGCGGCCAAGGCTGCTGCCGGCAACACGGAAGATCTTGCCAAGGAAAACTATGGACCTGCTTCGCCTCAAACCAAAGTCTCTGCCGAGAGGCTCCATCTCCGGGATGTGAACGAGTCGCATCTCGGCCAGACGTTCAAAGTCAGGGGGTGGATTCAGAATTCACGAATGCAAGGCGCCAAGATGGCCTTTATCGAGCTGCGCGAGGAGCGAGACTGGGCCATCCAGGGCGTCGTGGCCGCCAGTGCCGAGGGCAAGCCCGTGTCGAAGCAAATGGTGAAATGGATCGGCAACTTGACGCTCGAGAGCTTTGTTCTCGTAGAGGGCAAGCTGGAAAAGCCGCTCGAGCCCGTCAAGAGCGTCCGCGTGTCGACCTACGAGCTGCACATCACCAAGTGCTACTGCGTTGCGCCGGGTCCCGAGGTCCTCGGCATGGGTCTCGTGGCCGCGGGCAAACCCGTCATGAACTTTGACGACGAAGAAGCCACCAGTGGTGCTGCCGACGCTGACGGCGCGGCGGCCGTGGAGGAGGCGCGCAAGGGCGTCGAGGCCACGACGCTGGATAACGTGCCGAGCGCGAGCATGGCGACGCATCTGAACAATCCGGCCATGCACAAGCGCGCGCCTGTCCAGCAAGCCATTGCTGATGTGCGCATGGCCACGCGCAAGCTGTTTGCAGAATATCTCGACTCCAAGGGCTTCAATCAGTTCGAACCCCCCTGTCTGATTGGTGCTGCCTCGGAGGGCGGCTCCAACGTCTTTGGCATGCCCTATTTCGACAAGCAGGCTTACTTGGCGCAGTCGCCTCAGTTCTACAAGCAGTTTGAGATTGCCGGTGGACGAAAGCGCGTGTACTGCATTGGACCTGTCTTCCGTGCCGAAAACTCGAATACTCCGCGACACATGACTGAGGTGAGTCTGGGAGCATGGAAGGCTCTTTGAAGCAGAGAGGGGTGTTTTTTTTTCTATCCTTCTTCTAACATGCCTCATCTAGTTTACCGGACTTGATTTAGAAATGGAAATCGAAGAAGACTACGTCGAGGTCCGCGAGATGCTCGAGCAGGTCTTGCTATATATCTTCCGAGGCCTTGCTACCCGATGCGCCGACCAAATCGCCCTCATCCGAACCGTCTATCCATCCGACGAGTTCCTCCTGCCAGAGCCCGGCAAGGAAGTCCGCCTCACCTTTGCCGAGGGCCAGGCCCTGCTCCGCGCCGAAGGACCAGAAGAGTACCGCAACGTGTCCGACGACGAAGACATGTCCACACCGCAGGAGAAGGCGCTGGGAGCGCTGATCCGCCAAAAGTACAAGACGGACTTTTACGTCCTGGACAAGTTCCCCGAAGGCGCCCGCCCATTCTACGCCATTGAGGATGCCCAAAACCCCAAAGTCACCAACGCCTTTGACTTTTTCATGCGCGGTCAGGAGATCCTGTCCGGCGGACAGCGTATCCACCTGCCCGAGGAGCTGGAGGCGCGCATCCGCAAAAAGGGCGTCGACCCCAAGAGCCCCGGCATCAAGGAGTACGTCGACGTGTTTCGAAGTGCCGGTGTGCCCCCCCACGGCGGCGGCGGCATCGGCCTCGACCGCGTGGTCGCGTGGTATTTGAATCTGCCGAGCGTGCATTTGGCGAGTTATTATCCTCGTACGCCGAAAAGACTGATGCCTTGAGGGGGTTGAGGAGCTGAGCTGTCTATAGGATAAGGCATGTTGCTTGAAGATGAAAAAGAAATGAAATAAAATAAAGTAAAATATAAATACAAATTTCAATAAATAAATAAACAAACTAGATACGCGTGAAAAGTATCAAAAACAGCAGAACATGTTTGGCCTTATTTAGGATTATCTGATAAATCGCTCTACTTGCGCCTATGTAATAACGTGGCCTTATTTACGAAGTTGCTCCAACGCACAATGTAGTCCAGCAGACCCGCCTCGGGGAAAATCTGGGGTTTTTGAAGATTGTCGGGCCGTGGGCCTTGATGGGAATTCTTGGGGTCATTAGGCTGGGGTGGTTAAATCTACCGTGGGCTTGCTTATAGATGTGTCAGAGTAACTCAAGTTGGCCGGGATCGGTCGTCTTGTGGATTGAACGGGGAGACAGAGTATCCTCTGCCGACTTACATAAGAACCTGGGCAGGTACCTATCCATAGATACATACTACTATGCATACGCATGTACTTGTAGACCCGTTCCTGATTCCGAGGCCTCAACGGACGGCAATGCATGAGCCCCGCAGCTCGCAGATGTAACGTGAAGCCAGAATACAAAATACTTCCTGCACATCACAAAACACAGAATACAGACTGGATTGCAGATTGCAGATTACCAGCGCAATACTTCAGCCAACTGCTCCACGTCACAACTCCCCATGCTCCATGCCCCGAGCCCGACTGCCTGCCCATCTTGCGACGCTTCTCCTTCGTCTTTCAATGCGCGCGACCATCTGAAGCGGCTTTTCGTACAGAGTTTGCGACCTGATTTGATCGAGGTCTTTTTTCGCACTCATCGCCTGTCATGGACTTCACCTCGCAGTATCAGTTTGGGGATGGCCAGGCATACCAAGCCTTCATGTCTGTTCCTCCACTGACGCCATCCAACTCGCACTCCACGTTGGAGGATTTCAACACCAACACCACATCTCCTGTGAGTCCCGTCTGTTGTGGGCCATCTGTCATCCATCACCTTGATCTTGCTCCTGTATTCTCTTTTTTTCCCTTTGCTGCCTCGCTTTTCTCTCTCCCTCCGTCTCTCTCTTTTCTTTCGCCTGCCCTCCATCTCGTCTGATGTGAGACGTGTGCGCGTCCACCATCTATCCTCTAAATCACTCGCATTTGCTCTGTGCTGACGTCATATCCATCATGTCATTCACAGGACGCATTTGAGACGATTCACAACCAGCCAGAGCAATTCCAAGGCTTCAACTATACCCAGACGTTTCCCGATCCCGCTCAACTCCACAATCACGGCTTTTCGAGTCCTCCTACGCCGCCGGATCCAATACACTTTACTACCCAACCAGCAGCCGCCCACGGCAGTGCGCCAGATCGATCTCACCTTCAACACGGAGCCCCTGCCATTATTGGTCAAGTCCACGGTCACTCATCAGTCGGAATAGAGGCCGCTGCCGCCGCCGATGTTGGTGGTCTTGAGGATCCCAGTCAGCTCCGGGGCGGCAGCGACGACGACGAGTCATTAACACCTGCTCAGTCACGGCGCAAGGCACAGAATCGAGCTGCGTAAGTTTTTTTCAGGCCTTCTTTTTCTTCTCTCTTCCCCCTTATTTGTCCTATCATGATGCTTCTGGACCCCAAACCCCCGCGCTGACCAGTTCTTTCTTCCAGACAACGCGCGTTTCGGGAACGCAAAGAAAAACATGTCAAGGACCTGGAGGCAAAGCTCGCCCACATGGAGGCCGCGCGACAACAGGCCGCTGTCGAGAACGAACGGCTAAAGAGGGATCTGCAAAAGATGTCGACCGAAAACGAGATTCTGCGCGCCACCTCATCCATCAGCCATAACAACCTCCATGCATCCTACTCTCCCGAACCGGCCACCACCGGCCCCATGAATTACAAGCCCACCGATTTCTACTCCAACGTTCTGCAGAACCACCAGAACAAGTTTCCCTCACACCGCATCGTCACGTCGGATGACGGTGAGCGACTACTCGCCGCTGGTGCCACCTGGGACTTTATCATCAACCACGACCTCTACAAAAAGGGCCTGGTGGATATGGAGGACGTGAGCGAACGGCTAAAGACGTGCGCGCTCTGTGATGGTCAAGGTCCCGTCTTTTCCGAGCAGGCCATTATACGCGCCATGGAGCAGAGTGTCACGAGCGGCTCAGACGACCTTTTATAGTCCGTTTCTTGTAGTCTCGACATTGGCGTCACCTCCTAGGGGAGTCTTGTCTTGTACGTGACGAGACATGACAGACAGCGACGTATTGTTGTCTTTTGACGGGGCGTTTTGGAAGAATTTGATTTTGCAGCGATTGGGGCGAAAAATTACATGAACTAGATGTCTACTAGATGGCTGGTCGATTCTCCCCCCCCCCCCTCTTTTTTCTTTTTTTTGCCTTTTCTTTCACCCTTTGTTTTTGTTCTCATCCTCTCATCATGAAAGTACACTAGAGTGCACACATCAACACTGAACAACCCCCATTACCAAACCACCAACCTCTTCCCATCAAGAACCTCCGAGTCTCGCGCCTCGTTTCAACACTCACACATCCCCGGCTCGACCTATGCCCACGCACTCGTCGCCAATTTCCGCGCCGCGGAGTCGGCACTCCCGTATTTGGGCCCAGCACTGCTTCAACCAAACCACAGCCCCCAGACCAGCAGCCGTGCTGCGAAAATAGCAAAAATATACAAAACGTAATGTTCTTTTCTACGGCGCGGCAACGTGTGATGTGATTTGTTCTTTGTGGGTTTCTAGAACACACGATTTTCCCGCCTGTTCTAATCTTTTCTTTTCTTCTCATCTTCTTCTGCTTTTCTGCTTTCCTTGTAGACACTCAGTTCAGTAGTCACTTTATAGTAAAGTTGCAGAAAGCGACGTCATCAGAATTATGCCGTCATGAGCTAGGCCTACTAACCTGGTCCGTTGAATGACAGGCCAGAGTAGGCACCACGTACTGTTGTAGTGGAGAGCATGATGGTGTGGCCTGGCGTGACTGCGTAGTTGGCCTGTTTGAAAATTTAAGAGGTTTTGCACGGAAGGGAGGGCTGGTCGGATGAGGGACGGGGATGGGTGGCTGGTCTCGAGGAGTGGAATTGGTGATGAGGTGCTTACTTGTACTTGGGTACAGTAGTCAAGTAGGTGGCACTCGTGAGAATACGTACTACGACAATTCATGTCAGGTAATTGTAGGGCGATTGCCTCTCTTGACTCCAACCTCGAGGCTCACAGCCCGCGCAGACCAGACAAATGCACCCATAATAAAAAAAGCATATTCGCATCCCATTTCCCTTGCCGGGTTGCAGGCAGTAGAGGCTGATGCGACTAGCAACCAGTGCCCCGTGCCGAGAAAAAAAAACGCCATAAAAAGACAAGATAAAAAAAAGAAAAGTCTCGCTCTTAAATCAAAATCCACGTCCTTCTTGACGCCTCAGCTTAAGAACGTGCTATGCAAATCTACCACGCATCTTGACGACAAAAGAGTCGTCTGTGGGCCTCCGTTAACGCATACCGTCCAACAAGGACTCGTAAACCCATGCTCATCGTTCCTCCGTCTTTCATTCAATCAATATATATCTGAATGCTGTCTATGCTGCTGTCTTGGCTTTATTCAGAAATTCGTTTCTTTTTTTCTTTTCTTTTTTTCGTTCTTCTTAGATGATCAGCCCGCACAACCACTTGGCAGCCACATTTCAAGGTTCAAAAGGCGAGTTGTGCCTTTTTCTTCTTTGCTGTTCTTCAACTGTCCAATATCTGATACTGGCAGTTAGTGGATCTTCTCACCATTGGCCTTGGAAGCCAACTCGTCATATGGATGCTTAATGGTCAGACACCAGATGTCGAGGAAATCGCAGATCGAGACAATGACATCCACGACGAAGCTTCCATACACACCAAGGGCCAGGCCGAGCATGAGGAAACTATAAGAAACCTGGTATTCGCCATTGCCAAGAGCACTGGGCCATCCAATGCCATATCGCTCCAGGCAGATGGGAGCCAGGGAGTCGACAACCCCCAAGCCTAGAGGGATAGCCAGCACGTTCCAGTATGGAAAAGGCAACTTGACCAAATGAGCTGTAATCATCTGCCCAACACTGTATGCGTTGATGATGCCAGCAAACAGCACAAAAGGGACCAAGTGGTGGTACAAGATGATGGGCTGCAGGTAGAGGTACGTCGCAATCAAGGTCCAGACGCCAAAAAATGGCACTAGGCCAAGAAGAGCTCCTCTGGAACGATCTCCGCGATCGTGGCGAGCTCGAATGACATTGAATGAGGACTCAACTGTATTGAGGACGAGGACGAAGACGCCTTGAACTAAATACCACTCCGTGAAGGAAAGGTTATAGACGACCTTCGGTATGCCGAGGTTTCGGGGCATTCCAAGGGTCTGGAATATGCTCTGCTGCCAAATGTGGGCTCCGCCAAAGAAGCCAGTCAGGGCGTATACCAAAACCAAGATCAAAACTCCCTCAACAGGACCATTGACGACGCCCAGAGTCAAGGTCTTTGTGTGGTATTCATCCCAGGTTTGGACGTAAAATGTAAGCAGTGCTACAGGGCCGCGACAAATTTCTGTTAGCAGGCTGTGCTAGAAAAAAAAGAGTAGTCTGCCAATCGAGTCCGGGCAACAACATACCCGCGAATAAAGTTGCAACCGTCTTCCATCCCTGCCCCATGTTTTGAGAACCGGCAAAGATGAGGACTCCAAGGCTGGTATTGAGCGCATCCACGCCGTGGTCGAAAAGTTCACCGAGTGGACCGGATTGTTTGGTGCGACGTCTGCATGTTGATGGTTAGTTTCTGATGTCATGATGAGGTGGGTTCCTCGCCGCGACTCAGCATAAAAAACGAGAGAGCTACATAGCTCTGGACGACTGGGATTTTGCTACCAAAAGGCGCCGGGAATCTATCACTAGATATGCACTCACGCTTGGGCGCCATCGACAGCATCGAAAGTCTGGTAGAGAAAGAGGCCGACGGCCCAGCTGTAGTAGACCCACGCAGGGCAGTCCTTATCGAGCGTCGGGTTGTACCACAGTAAAGTCGCGACATTGATGACAATGAACAGGAAACCCGTCAACGTAATCAAGTTGGGTGCCATACTCATCGGAAACAGTTTGATAACAAAGTTGTTGTAAAACGGCTTGAGGATGTATTTGGACGTCAGAGACCGGTCGACGGCGGAGTACTTGTACTGCTTCAGCGCCGGAAGCTGGTTGTGTCGGAGATAGACCATGATGGGCCACAAGGATGAGAGAAGCTATGGGCAGAAAGGAGGCGTGAGCAATTGCGCATGCACTTTGCAGAATCAAGCGAGAACTTGCTTACTAGTGAGGCGTGTTGAGTGATCTTTCTGTACAGTTCGGTTTAAGGTCGTCGGGACGGCACGCCGGCAGGAAAGGGGCGATTTTCGGAGCTGATGAAATGCACTCGCTCACACACAAGAAAGAGAGCACAAGGAAGCAGGACGCGGCAGAGCAAAGCAAACAAACAAACTGCGACACGAAATAATGCAGAGAGCACACCGCCCTTCTATCAAAGGCGCGTTCGCAAAGTTGAGAGACTATAGGGCAGGCCGAAGCAGGACAGACAGGGATGCTGCAGATGGCGAAGTTGTAGGAGTTGATAATTGCACATGCAGTCGAGGCACGAGGGCGGGCGTCTGTTGTCCTCCACCTGGTGTCGTCAGGCTTTTTTTCTTTTTAATTCCCCCCCCCCCCCTCGTGGCGCGTGGGGACTGGCAGAGCCCGCACTGGAACGCGCTTCAATGTTTGTTGGTCGCTCCTGCCCAGTGCCCACTCTTGCCCCCGTTGCTTGCGTCCCGACAGCAAAACGCCATTGCCTCGCCTTTCCAAGCTTAAACCCCATCCCGTCTCCGTCTTTGCGAGGCTTCTATGTTGCTGTTGGATGAATAATACTCCGCACACAGGATCACAGGATGTTGTATCGCGCGGGTGCATACATACTGCACATACTCACCTACCTCTGTAACCTGCCTGCTCGCATCACAAACCACTACTTACCTACCTAGTAGTTTCTACTTGAGACCCTAGCTACATCTTACATACAGCCATTTTTTCTTTGACAGAGCAGACCAAGTATCCAAGTATACTATTATGTGGGCGGTGCAGCTGTTAGAGGGTTCCAAGCAAGGCAAGCCCTTCCCCGTTCCTTCCTTCAAAAGTAGTACCTACCTACTCAGTACGTATCGTGTCTAGTCGAAAAATACATAGTACCTCTATCGTCATTCTATAGGGCGATGCAAAGAACAGATTCGTGATACGGAGCTTCTCGAATGTGAATGGTGAATTTGTTGAGGGGGTCTGCATCTGAACGAGATTCATATCATGTGCCACATTGTCAATCAGACTCGACCTGGCGTCCAAAAGAGGTGCCAAATACAGTAATTTCGAACATGGATTCGTCGGCTATCTCTGCAGCCGTCTAGATAATACCGTTTGAGGTGAATCAGAAGTGAGCTGCGTCTCTGCGTCTCTGCCTCCCATCTTTTGTTCGTTTCTTCTTCTTTTTTGCTCTTCGCTGACTCTTTCAGGTACGACCTCCCCCACTCCCTCTCTTCCTTTGTTGTCTTTTCTTTCATCAAACCATCTTTTTCTCCAATCTTCTACTCTTGCTTTTTCAAAACAATATTTAGCCATCCGTGGGCAAACAGCATACTCATTTCCAGCCAATACTAGACCTACCTTGCGCAGCAATTCGAAGCTGCCATAAATCCAGGTGCAGTCGTCTATTTATAGGATCAACGAGCAAGCTGCAGGTCCGATTTCCTACATTCGGACTGTTTTCGACCTCCGCCCCAAGTGGCAACGAGATAGATCGAGCTGTGACTGCGAGTCTTTTGCTTGCTTTTTCTTGCCTCTACGTCAGAGAAGGATCACCTACATGGTAGACAAGTTGCCAAAGCCTACAAGATATGACGCTGGCCTTGGGTCTCTCCACCAAGTTGTCCCAGGTCGTCGTTACTCTGTGTGAACCTGGAACATACTCACTTCGACTTCAGCACAATGATCTCATCAGGCTCTCGTCAGCGCAGTAGTCCTATAGAGGCGAACAAAACAATGGCGGCAGCCATATCCTCGACTTCACGAGACGAATGGCGCAGGAAACCCAGCTTGACCCTCAAGATGGATAGACTACCTCTGGATGTTTCTGCACGGCATATATGGCAGTGGTTCTCGCCAGAGGGCACCGTTGCCCTAATTGATTTGTTTTCCAAATATGCAACCATGTCGGCCAAAGTAAAGTTTGAGCCTCCCCCGCGGAGCAGATTTTGGACCAACGGCTTCTCTGTCACACATCCTGATATCCAGAGCTATCCCAACGGACTGAAACTCAATCCTTACGAATATGAGGACAACATCAAGTACCGACGCTCAACCAATGATGCGTCCCGAATGCCCAATTGCGGCAAGGTCACTCTTTCATTAGGATCACTAGGCTTCGGGTGCATGGTAAAGCCCACATTGATGCATGTGATGAAATTGATCCCTTCCAAACCAGAGATCAGACTTGAGCTTGATGCGCAGAAAAAACAGCTCATACTATACTTCTCATGCTCTACAGAGTCCAAATCGTCAAATAAATGGGCCACGTCAACAGAGTACAAAATTGTCATCGGGATATCTTTCATTAAAACGGCTCTAGAGGCTCGTGAAGAAAAATGGCAACACTTGGTGCTCTCTCTTCCTCATCCACCCGAATACTTTCGAAAAATCGAAAACGTTCTAGACACCTTTCAAGGCAATCCGCAAAGATGGAGCTCTGATAGGACTTGGTGTCGAGCTACAAATATACCCCAAGATGGCGAGACCCAGACAGGCCTTCCTGTCGCTCTTCATGATGAGCGTGATGATTTGCACATCAACATTGGACGCTGGACGGCTTTCCGCCTGTCCTTCAAAGCCAATTGCGCTGAAGACGAGAACGTTTATCAAGTCTTGAACGCCACTCTATCGGAATGTAATGTTTTCCGTCATCCCAATTGCGAATTTGACACAGGCAAAGCTGTCAGCGCATGGGAGTATTTAGACCATCCCTCCACAGGAAGCATCAATCAACAACCCTCGGCCTTGCTTGGAATGGTACCTACCGTGCATTTGGATTTTGAAGTCCGCTATCAATTGGAGGTTTGCATATCACGAGGCTTATTATGCGAGTATAGTATTGGCCTCGACTTTCTTCAGCGCCTAGCTGCAATGTCATGTTCGGACGCCACTCGGCGACTTGAATACCTTGCGGACATGAATGAGAGCATCTCTGAACCCATGGATCTGTTCGAAATGGAAGATGCAGAGTTCTACGTTCCCAACGCCGGGGTGCCTGACTACTGTGCTAATGTTCGAAAGATGTCCATTACCCCGACGACAATTCTCTTATCTTCGCCGACGGTTGAAACTTCGAATCGAGTTTTTCGAAAGTACAGCCGACTCCAGGATCGTTTCTTACGCATTCAATTTCTCGGGGAATCCGAGTTTGGCCGCATCAATGGAAACAATCAAGAAAATGAAGACATTTGGAAGCGGGTGAGAAGGACTCTCTTCCAGGGAATTCGCATTGGATCTCGAGTGTACGGATTTCTTGCATTTGGAAGCTCACAACTGCGAGAGTGCGGTGCCTACTTCTTTTGCCCTACTGATCATGTTTCTTGTGATGACATTCGTAAGTGGATGGGGGACTTTGACCACATAAAAGTCATTGCCAAGTACACCGCTCGCCTGGGACAATGTTTCTCCACGACGAGAGAAATAAAAGGAATTCCCGTGCCTGAGGTCAAATATATACCTGATATAGAGCGAAATGGGGGTTGTTTTACGGACGGTGTTGGGCTCATATCAAAATTCCAGGCGCAGGCAATAACGCAAGACATGAAATTGGATATCATGAGCGAACCAACAGCATTTCAATTTCGCATGGGAGGATGCAAAGGAGTGCTTGTTGTCTGGCCTTGGATCAAATGGGGAGAGGTCCATATTCGGCCCTCACAGGAAAAGTTCAAGTCCAGCTCCAAGGGTCTCGAGGTAATAAAATGCGCAAGCCGCGCCACTGCAACACTGAATCGTCAGACGATTACCATTCTGGAGAGTCTTGGAGTTCCCGTCCGTGTATTTATGAACCTTTTAGTTGAGCAGATCAAGGCCTATGAGAATGCCCAACAAGATACGTCGGCAGCCATTCGATTGCTCAGGAAATTTGTTGACGAGAGGCAGAACACGCTTGTTCTTGTCGAGCTTCTCAAGGCCGACTTCAAGACCACCGAGGAGCCGTTTACCTCCAACCTCTTGAAACTCTGGATTTCGTGGTCATTTAAGCTACTCAGAGAAAAAGCACGTCTCCATGTAGCGAAAAGCGCGTTTGTTCTCGGGTGCGTGGATGAGACCGGGACCTTGCGAGGTCATTCACGCGCGACAGAAGGCTCTACCACCAAAGACATCAAGCAACTGCCACAGATATTCTTGCAGCTGACAGATCCTGGTGGCCCCAAAAAGACGGTCGTCGAAGGCGTTTGTATAGTGGGACGCAATCCGTCGCTTCATCCTGGAGATATACGGGTTGTGCAGGCAGTCGACAACCCTCAATTAAGACACCTGACTGACGTTGTTGTATTCCCCTCGACGGGGGATCGCCCCGTTCCGAGCATGTTATCCGGGGGTGATCTAGACGGAGATGACTTCTTCATCATCTGGGACCCTGACCTTATTCCCAGTGAATGGAACCACCCTCCAATGAACTATGAAGGTCCAAAACCGCAGGAGCTGTCGCGAGACGTTACTGTAGATGATATGCAAGACTTTTTCCTCAACTACATGAAAAATGACGTTCTTGGCTTAATTGCGACAGCGCATTTAGCGTTTGCTGACGAATATGGACCAAAGTCGCAGCTATGTAAGATCAGTGACCCAACACCCTCCCCTCCCTTTGAAGCATATGTATTCTGAAAAAGGCTTTCTTCGCTAATATATGGCAACCAAAAAAAAAAAAAAAAAAAAAAAAAAAAAAAAGGTTTACACCTGGCAGACAAACATTCCCGAGCGGTGGATTACCCAAAAACAGGAGAGCCTGCAAATTTTGACACCAGTGAACAACCGAAAAAATGGCCGCACTTTATGGAAAAAAGGTCTTCCTATCACTCAAAGAAGGCTTTAGGTGCGATATATGACAAGGTGGTTGAACACACTCCTAAGTTCGATCCTAGTTGGGAAGATGCCTTTGACAAGAGAATCACGGGACGATTCGAGATGGATCAACACACTCGCGAAACGGTCAAGGCAGTCAAGCTTCAGTACGACATTTCCGTCCGTCGCCTCCTCGCTCAGTATGAGGTCGGAACTGAGTTTGAGCTTTTTACCAGTTGGTGTCTGTCTAAACCTAGAATTGGCAGCGACTACAAGAGACAAGAAAGCCTTGGACAAGAATATGAGGCTCTGAAGCAACGCTTCAGAGAACAGTGTTACAATCTGCTGGATGAAAACAAGCCCGAGCACTTGGACAGGTTTGTGGCTGCCATGTATATGGTTACAGAAGAAGAGGTGAAGGCTGCTCTCAAAGACGGAGAGCATTCGACCGGAAGCGAACAGTCCCGTGGCGGTGCTTGTTATGGTGCTGGTACTGATGACTCCAAGCCCGCTATGCCTCTTATCAGTTTCCCATGGATCTTCCACTGGGTCATGGCTCGAATTGCCGTGGGGAAGACTTATAAGCCTGGAAAAGGTATACTTGCGGCAGCCCAACGCATGCCTGCTGTAAACCCCAAGATGCGGTTCCTGTTTGGGGATCCTCACTCTCGCAAAGTGCTCGCAGACATTGGCGGTACGGACGCAACGGCGTCCATTGAGTCCAAAGAGGGTCCAGCAGGGAAAGGGGACCAGACACAGAAAGAGAATACGATGATTGAAACGGTCAAGAGTATGACTGATGTTGGTCGAGTCGATGATGATGCTGCTGCTGCTGCTGCTGCTGATGATGATGATGATGCAGACGAGCAAGAGTTCCAGGCAGAAAGATTCAAGGTGGATTTAGGGGCAGAATCTGCGGTCGATCGATTGGCGGCTTTGATGGGAAGCTTAGAGTAAAGAATTGCCGTCTGTTGGGGAGTGTATGCGTGATGTTCGAGGCCGTTTTGCTGAAGGGGGATGAAACTTGCTTCATGGTGCCAATGGGTAGATAGTCGTGAGTCGTATCCAGTTTGTTGAAACGCGACGACAATAACAGTGACAGTGGCATTTTTTCTCGCCTTTTTTTAGTGACTCATATAAAAACAGTCATGTCCCCCTTGGTTTTTTTTTTTTTTTTTTTTTTTTTTTTTTTTTTTTTTTTGCCATGTTT
>SRPT01000950.1:0-11175 GCA_018360205.1 Claviceps digitariae
AAAAGCACCTCAAGATGGGGGGGAGGAGGGGGGGCAATGAATGTCTTATTAGGCGCGAAACAAAGCCAGAGGTGGCCCGCCGCCGGCCCAGACCAACTGGGCCGTTTGTGATGAAGCAGAGATCTGCGTGGAGGATTCAAATGTTCACCAAACAGTCTGAAACTTGGTGCAGAAAGAACTTTGGAAGCCCGACGCACGCCCCACATGCACCAGACCTTTGCAGCGTTTGCACATGCAGCGTTTGCAGCGGCGCATTCCTGTCCAGCCATGCCTGATGCTCATCACGGAAAACCCACCCTGCAAAGAACCAAAGAAAGAAAGCTTGAAAGCACTTGACAGTTTCATCCTGACCGATCCGTCTCCAGACCTCAACCGGGCCCACCACCACACCCAAAAAAAAGTCGACAGACCCAGTCCATGATTATCGACAACCTGTCTCTCTGTCTCTCTCCATCTCAGTCTCTGTCTCTGTCCCACACAGTCCACCCCAGCCCTGCTGAAAATCGACAGTTATACCACAACCCCCCTGCACGCATAGCCCAAGACTCCGCCAAAGCCCCATCTCATACATCTTTGTTATATTATTCTTTTAATTCTTTCTCAACCATGAAATCACTGGCGAATCCTAGGCCCCGATCCATGCATCCTGGCTCCTCTTTCCCATCCGACCATCAGGAGCGGTTCGTCTGGCCAAGGGTGTCCTGTTCTGTGAAGATGGGACGAATTGCGAATGCAGCTCGCATTGCGTCGCGGTGAAGAAAAAAAAAGTGAAAAAAAGAAAGAAAAAAAAAGAGGTGAGGAAGGAACGGTTCTATTCTTAGTAACATGCATTGCAGCAATTACAGAAATACAGAGATTTCATGCCATGTGTGATATCATGAATTCAAGAGACTCGTCGCGTAAAACATCTTTTTTTTTTTGGTGCGCGCGTAGGAATGACTGGACGGCAGATACGTAGATATTTCCAGGTCGCGCATTAGTGACTGCGGGGCCCGTAATCTGAATGGCCATCCCATCAACGTCATCGACAAGGCGGACCAACGAAAGAGAACACACAAAGTTTCTCATTGCCAAGGCCTCAAGGCGACTGGGGAAAAAACAGGCTCACCTACGTGACACAGGCCAATGTCGTACACAGCCAATGCACGCACGAAAAACCCACGCGAAAAGCATGTCCGCATATTCCAACAAAAAAATTCAAGTCATATTCATGTTTGAATCGCCCGTTTTTTCGTATTCTGGGCCTCGCTCCACGGAATTACACATGCATGTACCATATACATAATATGAATGCCTCGAAATGGGGCGCCGCCAAAACGCCCAGCGTGCGATCGAAGCAGTGTTCCTCTCCAGCTGGTACTCGAATCAGAAAGCAAAAGGACCTTTCAACACGCTGAGCAAAAAAAAAAAAAAGGAAAAAGAAAAAAGACGCTGTCCCCACCGTCGCCAACGTGCCCTTTCAGACTGGCTTGCGAAAAAAGAGCGAAAAATGAAAAAAAAAAAAGAAAGGGAAACATATGACACGCTTGACTAAAAAAACAACGGTTTGCAAAAGCAAAAGGCGGAATGGTAATGGCCATCCTACGTTTGTAGACCAAACCCTAAAACCCAAACCCGTCGTGTTGATGGACCGGGCATCGACCTGGATGGTCGTCAAACCAAGCAAAGATGCAGGACTTGTGGAATCGGCAGAGACATTCCAGCCTCGCCATTGGAATCCCTACTACGAATTCCTCCAAGCATATTGTGCATTCTGCGTCGCCGACGCAATCCTTCTCTGTGGCCGGATACGCATACATACCCGTCCGTCGAGGTGGCGCTATCGGCGCAGATTCGTCTCCTCGCGGTCGAAGAGAGCTGCCATACGTGCTGTGAGCTTGAACACATGCGTTTATGTGAGCTTCTCGGAGGGACTCAAAGTCGGGCAGAGACCGGGATGGTAGCTCGTAATGGCACACGGGACACTCGTCTTCTTCGGCAATAGGAGGCGGCGATGGCAGTGCGCGTTGTTGAGACGATGAAGCAGCGCTGTCATAGCCAGACCGAGCGTGTCGGTTTCGCGAAGAGGACACGGTCCTTTCTTCCTGATATCGGCGGAGTAGCCGCTCAATTGCCTCCTGGTCATCCGTGTCAGGAGCACTCATGTGGAGTGCAGACGGAGCAGCGGGCGGCGAGGTCTGCGCAGCCGGATCCTGTAGAGTTGCATTAATGATCCATGGTCTTGGGCGTTTGTTTCCTTTTCGTAAGAAAAAAAAAAGAAAGAAAACCGGGAAGATAGAGAAAGAAAAGAAAAAGATATCGGAGAGTTTACCATTGGGATACTCCTAGCTCTAGAATAGAGTCGCAAAGGATCTGCATTGTCTGTTCCGGTAGACACTGCTCCATGTCTGTTGGATGGATGTGCTATGCCTTGCGAACCAGCCAAACTGCTGCGAGATCTATGATGCGAGGAAGGCAGATTCGTTCCAATGGATGGCGACGGGCTCCGAGGTGGCGCCGTATTTGGATCGGGAACGCACGGATTACATAGGCGAACACGCTCGCCACCGGACAAGATATATGATTCAAAGGCTTCGTCGACCGGTCCATTTATAACCAACCTCGGTGGCGTCATAACAAATCCCGGCGGTTGCACAATGTACTGATGGGGAATGATGATTCTGTGGGGGGAGCAGGCGGCGCACACTACTCGGCCGCATTTCCTTTTTTGCTCGGTATTAGCCTTGACCAGTTCCCTCAGAATTGCACTTGATGAGATAGCTGTGCTGTGTGTTGCTGCATCGCACATACCTGCAGTGGTGCTTGCGAACGAAGAAATTGAACTCCGCGCGGCAGATAGGACAATATGTCACTTCCGCATCGGGTTGCCACCTCGGAAGAACAAAATCAGGTATAGCTGTCACGCCAACCCCGGCAGAATCGCCCTGTCTTTCCATGTCTGCGGACTGGTCATAATCATTGTTCGGAGCAAACAGTCGCAGGCCCGGTTCGTATGATTCGTCCTGTGGGTCGTTCCCAGGCCCCGAACGTAACCATGCTGCTAACAATTGCTCATTCAATTGCTCACCGGCTATCAATTCCTCGTCGGCTATCAATTCCTCGTCGGTTATCAATTCCTCGTCGGTTATCAATTCCTCGTCGGGGCTTGTCCACTCAAAGTAGAAACTTTGTGTGCCTTGAACTTGATCTTGTGCCGTCTCTGACTGGGCGACGGTCTGCGGGACATGTGCAAGGGAAGAAGCAGGCAAAGGATCAGTATGTGGCAAGGTGGGATGCTCAATATCATCACTATTGCTTTCGTCGGTTACGGCATCGTCAGCTTCTGGTTCCGCGGATAAGTCATCGTCATGAGACGAGGGTACGTCTGGCGATGCCATTTCTGGAGCGACTCTGCTTTGTCCACTGTCCGTCGAGGATCGTGGTGACGTGGTGCGTTGGGTTGCCATCACAGGCGGAGGGGCGTCGGGGTCTTTCTTGCCGGCACCTATCGTCTCGTGAGCTCTACTACTGGATTCTGCCTCTTCTCTTGGGGTACTCTCGGGAGACCCCGAATCCGCGTGTCCGGCACTCTGGGTTGTGCTAGAGGTTGAGGACGTTGGTCTGCCGATGATGCTAGCTCCGTCTCTTGGGTCATCATGATGGACGGGGCCTGACCCGCCTTGAGGACTTGACATGCTTGAACATCAGAGCCGGCCGCGCAAGGATACGAGCGTTGTAACAACAAGAGACGAAAAGAGCTGGAGGAAGGAGGACGTATGGTGTCGGGAATCAAGATGGGAAATTTGTCCTTGCCGCACAGAAGTCCAGTCTAATGCTGCGGGGCATGCAGGCCCTGAATTTCAGTCAGCCACGCCTTGTCATGGACGTTGCCCCCGTTCATGTCAAGAGAAGAATATCGATGCGGTATGGAGTTGGGAATTGCCGAAAGTGACGGGACAGTTTGAGACGGGCAGGCGGCAGGTTGTCGAGAGTCTTGGGATGGATGCGGCCAGACTTTGATACTGGGCAGGCGCGATGACCCTTGCGTCAATGCATGTCATTGGGCGTGTCATTTGGGTGCCCTTTGCTTATCTCTTCCGATCGAGTCACTTGACTGAGGCTGGGCCCAAAGGCTACATCCAAACCGCCCCACTTCTTCACTGTATACAATTGGATATTGAAGAACTTCTCAGTAGGTACCCAACATACAGACATTATATATTATATTATAATGAGTGAAAAGTTCAAAATCCTGTATACGGTACCGTAGAATTTGGGTAAGTAGGTAAAGGTGTGGCCTTCTCGGCATCAAATAGATTGTTGGCGGCCCCCAGTTACAACAAGCTGACGGACTCGGTGCTGTCCGTCTGTCTGTCGGTATGATGGCGAGGCGGGAGACTATATTTTTCTGTGTATTGTATTTTGCATTAGGTATTTTAGATGCAAACAGAGCTACAACTTGGCAGCTTGTCAACTCACGGTGCAGTTTGCAATTTTGCTCTGCAACAGCTAGGGCTGAGACTTGGATCCATTGCCTTCGGCATTCATATTTGACAGCGCGGGTACCCTCGCCGGCAAGTGGGCGGCACGCATCCATCGCGTGCACGAAGCAGATAGATCCCAGCTACCTACAGTGGGTGTATGTATCATATCATATGATATTGTACAGTGGGTGTATGTTGGTAGCTTGGGCTAGGGCCATGGAACTTTCACTACCTACCTAGTTCGATCAATGTCGATCAGTGCTACTGTTTGCAACTCTCGCTTCACGAAACAAAATCAACCGTTTCCCATCATTTTAATGAAATCAATTTATTTTTTACACAGAATGTTCTCGCTTTCCAATGTAGCTGTCGCCATAAAACTGCCACCGCGGTCGTGATCCAACCCGCCACGCGACAGGCCCATGACACACGATAAGCCATGTACGCTACAAAGGTGGGCAGCAGCAGAAAGAAACAAAGACTGCGGCGCGTCAACGCGAACGCTGTCATTCGCAAGTACATATACACGCAGCAACGTACTCATTCACTCTCCGAATCCCGACAGGACAGGACAGTCCAGTCCCGATCCACAACGCCGACGGCAAGTACAGGCTGCCTTTCCTGTCATGCTCTTCGCCATCTAGGATTTTCCCCAATCTGTGGTAATATCAGATCTACTTTGGGCCAACTGCAACAAGGTCAGTTCCAAGAGCACAACACACAAGAATGTAATAAGAAGAACGTAATAAGAGGTTCGTTCAAACTCACTCTCCAGTTTATCCAGCTCGCCTAAAGTCTCGGGGAAATCTTCAATGAGTTCCCCGTTCTGCACATCTTACATGGGTCGAGGGGCATCTTGTCATGGGTAACCCACGCATTTTGTTGAAGTGCAGCTAGATTCTTAAAGGGATGGTTTATCGGGCACCAGCTCTGGCGTAAATGGCACCAAAAATGTGGCTAGGCTCGGTCGGATACTAACGTTACTTAAACCTTTTAAATATATAATAATTAATTAAAATTATATATAATTTTAAAATAAGTTCTAAAAAATAAAGTATAAGTATTTCTAAATAATTATAATTTAAATAATATTTTAAATATTTATTTATATTTATTATAAATTAAATTAAAACTTATTAGTTTTTATAAATTATTTTAAAAATACTATAAAAATTAAATTAAATAAATACTTTAAGGTTTTATTTAATTATTATTATTATAAAGCTATAAATACTAATATATAATAAAATATTATTTTATATAAATAATTATAAATATATAAAGATTTAAAAAGTTTTATTATATTTAAAATAATAATAAATAAAATATATAAATATTTTTAAAAAATAAAGTTTTATTTTTAAATTTTATAACTATATATATAATATTTTCTAAGTATTTAATTATTTTTATTTAATTTTAAATAAATTTTTAAAATATTAATAATTTTATATAAAATCTAATAAATTATATAAAAAATATATACTTTTTTTTATATTTAAAGAAATTATTATAGTATTTTATATATATTTTACTATATTTTATATACTATTCTATATCTTTATATATGCTTTTATACTTCTATTACTTTTTTATAGTAAAGGTCTTACGCCACACTGCGCCACATTTTTAGTGCCATTTACGCCAGAGCTGGTGCCCGATAAACCATCCCTAAACCATCCCTTCTTAAACCTGTTAAGCAGGTCCCACTCCCCAGGTTAGTTTAAACCCACACAGTTCGTCACCACATTCACTCACCCAACATCCAACTTGCGCTCGAGTCCGTCGAACCTGCCCTCGAGTCCATCGAACTTGCGCTCGATTCTATCGAACTTGCACTCGATTCTATCAAACCCTTCGTTAAGCAATTGAATTTCCACCAACACTTGCTCAAGCGTCCGTTGAAAAAGGGCGGCACCGCCATCCGTAGGTCAATTCTCGAGCAAGGAGACCTCCTTGGATATCTCAAGAGACGTCCGTGAGATTGTGCCAAAGTTTGGCTGCCGAAGTGGCAGCACACTCTCCTTAGGAGTCTGGAGATGACCCCAGGGATCAGAGTCGAGCTCAGCTGAGGTGAGGTTCGAAGCTGTCATCTGCACAGTGTATGCGGACAAAGGATTCTGTCCGTAAAGAATGTTACAAACAGCTGTTCTGGGAAGGATATGCAAGCAAGTAGATAAGGATGAGTATATGCAGGAATGTATGATATGTATTCTTGATACGATAATAACAAAGACTAGGCGTACGTAAAGTAGCCACTACTGACAAGATTGAAACTCGACAGGTCTGGGTTAGGGTGTGATCCACGAAAGCCGGCAAAGTTTGCAAACCCTCCTAGAATGCATAATTAAGACGCGCTAGCTATTTTCGTCTGCTATTTTGCTTAGAAGGATATAGAAAGTTATCTTAATTATATAGATTTACTATTTATATAGAACTTAAAGTACTACGCTAGCTAGGGTTATATAAAACCCTATAAAAAGCTTAAATACTAAGAATAAAGCAAATTCTACTATTTTTTAGTAGTAAAGAATATAGTTTATAAAATTACTAGTAAAGTTTATAGAGTAAATAATAGCAAAGTTTATATAGCGCTATAATAACCTTTTAAGGTGTAAATATTTCTAATTTTATTTACTTTTTAGTAAAAAAGGCTACTAATAATAACCTTTACTATATAGTATTAATCCTTTAGTACTATAAAGCTTTTAAAGTAATAAAAAAAGGCTTTTTTAAGCCTTATTAATGCCTTTAAAAGTATATTAGTGCTTATAAAGAGCTTTTAGGTTTTAATTATACTAAAGTATTCTTAATAGCCTTATAGGATTATTATTATTAGCTTCTTAAGGCATTAAATAATTACTTTATTAATCTCTTTAAAATGCTAAAAAACACTTATTAAAAGCTTTATATATAGCTTTATATTAATGCCTTAGTTATACCCTTATATTATTAATTAGTTAAGTAGAAAGTAATAATATTCTTATAGATATATATATATAATAAGCTTTAAAGAAATATAAGGCTTTAATTTTTTCTAAGTTAATTATTAGTATTATAAATCTTTTATAAGCTAATTAATTTAATAAAGAAACTATATATAAAATTTATTTATTAGCTAAACCCTAATATAATCTTACTATTAGTAAAATTAAATAATAAATTCCTTTAATTTAATAGTGCTATTAGCGCTATAAATAGTATATATATTCTAGCTTTTATACCTTTTTATAGGTAGAAAAGGTTTTAATTAAAAAAGAGTAATATTTTATAAAATATACTAATAGTAATAAGCTTTAAGGGATTATTTTTATATATACTAGTAAGCACTAAGGGTTTTATTAATAATACTATATTAATATAAATTATATTAATAAAGGTATTTATAATCCCTTTAAAGTGCTTTTATCTTAATAATATAGGCTTTAGCTTATTAATTTAGGGCTTTATAATACTTTATTTAAGGGTTTAATATTACCTATAAAACTAAAGGCTTACTAGTTAGCTTCTAGTAAATAAAAAAAAGCTTTTTAACTATTAGCACTTATAATTATAAACTATTATTAAGTAGGTTTTTAATTAGTATAAGTAAAAGTAAAAGATAATTTACTATAGCGCTCTTAAGTACCTATTTCTTATATAGGTAAAAATAATATATATTATTATTAAATTATTTAATTTTATTAAATTAAATAAAAAAGAGCCTTATAAATTTAAAAAGAAAGAGATAGTAGCATTAAAAGAAAAGAAGTAAGAAGCTTTTATAGCGGCTACTATATATACTTTAAGTGTTTTTTATAGGTTATTAATAGCCTAAATTTATAATAAAATTATAGCATAGCTTTAAAAGGTATATATATAATAAAAAGAGTAAAAAAGAGTAATAAATTTAATATATTTAATATTATATATATATTCTTTTATCTAGTAAAAAAGCTACTAAAGAGGTTATTAAAGAAGTAAAAAAAGTAAAGAAGTATATAAGCCTATAGAAAACCTTTAATAGCCTTTAAAGCCTCTAAAGCCCTTAACTTAGTAAGAAAGCTAAATACTAAAAATATTTTTAATTAGTATAACCTTAGCCTTTTTTAAGCCTAATAAATTCTAAATTAAGGGATTTATTTAATTCTCTTTTAATTATAATATAACCTATATTATAGTTTAAATTCTAAACTCCTTAAAAAGTAATTAGTAGTCTTTACTTACTTTTTTTATCTTATTTATATATAAAGACCTTACTTAATATATAATATACCTCTTTAGGCCTATTTTTAGTAGCCTAAATACATTAAATAGGACCTATAAAAGCTTAGATAACTATACTATAATTTGCTTTTATTATAAACCTCTTAATAATTAGTTTGCCTACTCTATAGCTAGTATAAGCATTTTTAAAGAGTTTTATAAGCTATTAGCTACTAGCTATATAATATTTAAAGGCTATAAACTTAGAGTAATAGTATTATTTATATTTTTATAAAGGGAATAAAAAGCTAGGTTATTATTTTTTAATATATCTTCCTTAGTAGGCTTTATAGCATTTTAAGGGTCTTTAGACTTTATAAGCTTTTTTTCCTAGCTTTATTGCTTTCTTTCTTAAGGTATATTATTCTCTTCTTTATTATTAGCTTTTATATCCTTAGTAGTAGTAATAGCTATAAAGCCCTAGTTATTATTAGTATTTATAATAAAGTCCCTAGCTAGAAAGTTAGTAATAAAAATCTTTAATTACTCTAAAGGTATAATACTCTTACTTATAGGTAAAGGCTTAATAGTTAGGTATTTTTTAAAATATTTATATATAGTATTAAGGGTTTAGGCATTTTACTTACTTATTTAGAGCATTTTAGTCTTTTTATTATAAGTAATATTAGACTAACTCTTTATAGCTTAGAATGCTTACTAAAGCCCTTTAAGATATAAATACTAATTTTTAAATACCTTTATAAACTAATAATAATAAAGGAATTTAGAGTTAAAGATAGGAATATAGCCCTTAAAGACCTTTTTTATAATATTAATTTTATTATTATTAAGCTATTAGTTATACTAAGCTTTAAGTAGTAATTCTAATAATATAATTATTTCTTTATAAGTTTAGTAGAATAAGCTAGTGCTAAATGCTTTAAATTAAAATAGTTAGGGTATAATATTAATAAGTACTTTCTTTTTAGTATAAAATAGTTAGGTAATTATAGTATTATTATATTATAAAGCCTAGAAAAGTTTAACATTAAAGTTACAAAATAACCTAGCTATAAAAGCAGTGAAAAAATACCACTAAAAGGCTACTAAAATAGGCATAGATAGTATAAAGTAGGATCCCTATAGTGCTCCATATATAATTTATACCTCCTCTTGTCCTGTGCAAACTTTGCCGGCTTTCGTGGATCACACCCTTAATAACCAGGGACGTGCCAGGAAACTAGTCCTTATGCCCAGCTGGGCCCAGGCTGGGGCCCCGCCCTAAGAGGAAGGTACGTACCATTGAGACGTAATTACGACTTCCTTGATACATGACATGCATCCTGACAGGAGGGCAGGATACCGACGGGGGTGCCTGCCGCCGCCTGTCGTTATATCCTTTGGTCCTTCCACTGTCAGCGAGACAAAACACACAACACAACGCCAGATTCGCAGATTCGACGCCCCCGTTTCAGCTCTTCGCCTATCACGACTTGCATGCGAGTCCGTGTGCGTCCTGCCGCCACATCTCCAGTGAACAACGCGGGAATGTCGGCCGCGTGAGCCGTGCCGTGCCTGCAAGATGACGGGTCCCTTCTTGTCGCAGATCCTTGGACCTTCTCGACCCTCCGACGCTGAACTGCCTCCGCCAACAACAAGCCTTCATCTTCATCAACTGCCGCAGCACCACGAGCGTCGTCAAGGCACTTCGGACCAGTTGACTTCGCAGCAGCCCATTGGCCTGACGCTCGCTACGTCTGCATCGATATCCCCGGCAGCGTCGGCTTCCACATCATCTGCATCTACTCGCCAAAACCATGGAGGTAATAATCTATATGCCTGCCGAGACTGTGGGCGCTCGTACTCTCGGCCAGAGCATCTCGTAAGACACGTCCGGATCCATACGCTCGGCCGCCGATTCTCCTGTGGGATTTGTCAAAAGTCGTTTGCCCGAAAAGACCTCCTTTCGCGGCATGTCGCGAATCACGAGAACAATTCGTCTTCCAAGAGGCGCCGGAAAAATACAATCCCTGGTGCTGGGCGTGTGTCTCAAGCCTGTCGACCTTGCGCCGCTGCCAGAGTCAAGTGTGACGACTCGAAACCTTGCCGGCGCTGTGTCAAGCGGAAACTCAGCTGCATGTACTCGGAAGCGGAATTACCCTCGGGCAATCCTCACGGCCACGTACCAGTAAACGGCCATGCGCCCTTTCAAGACGTCGTCGGTGTCTGTTCTGTTGACGGATATGCAGCCGCTTCGACAAACTCGTCATCTCCGGCATCCCATGGACAGGCATATTCCGTCCTCAGCGCTTCTGCTTCCGTGTCAGATGCTACTGCTACTATGAAAAGCACACCGCAGTCTCAAGCCAGTTCGTATCAGTCCGAAGAAAACCAATTCCCAACGCCAGAAACTTCTCAGGACCAGTGTATGTTGTGTCTTCTTTTCTTTTCTTTTCCTTTTTCTTTTCCTCTCTTTTGTCTTCTTCTTTTCTTTTTTTTTCTTTTTTCTTTTTTTTTTTTGCCAACT